>CM077172.1:34249077-34484077 GCA_039654105.1 Coreius guichenoti
GTATTAAAGAGAGGCCCAGTGCTTTATGATATTAATGGACTGTGTGAAGAAAGATAAGAGGAGAGAGAGAATACCACTAAATGGATGTAGAACCCTGCTTCAGAGAGCTTCAAGTCCACATTAGGAGACAAATAAATCTACACACACAGATAACACTTCAAAATCTGTTGAGATATCCATTGGCATACCACAAATCTGTGGGGTTCCCCATGAGCCATCAAACGAGGCCTTGCTTAAAAGCACTGGTGTCCCATGTGACAGTTATCCATTTATTTTGCATCTTTGTGCTTTGCTGAGATTTTTTAAAACAGGAGTCTTCAACGTTTTTTCAGGGCAAGGACCCTTTAGACGATAGAGACATAGCCTAAAGCATAAAGATACAAAATGTGTCAAACAGAACTACATATTAAGCATAAAGCCTTCGATATTAATAGAAACCCAGCACATTATAATAGTTATATTATGTTAAGACAGTAGATTAGAATTATGCATGTTTTTGTTGTTGCACATGCATCATTGTCTGTATATTACTTTTAATTGTTAAAATTGAGATTTATGCATGTTTTAATCACAGTTATTTTAATGGATTTGCAGAGTCCTCATACATTTTATTTTTACTGTCAGATTAAACATTTACCTCCTGAATATTAGCTTCAAGTTTACCAAAAAATCACATTTTAATTTTACTTTAAAATGGACTTACCTGAATTTTAGCTGTAAGTTTACTAAAACTTCAAGTTTTATTTTTTAATGTGAGATGGACAATTAAGAATCAAATCACTGAGGGTGCTTGCTCTAGAATAGTGCAGATCACTGTAAAAAATTATATGATCAATAGTTATTGGAATAGAATTTCAAAAATACTTTGATACGAATATTTTTCTATTACTCTATTAGTCTGCATTTACATTGTTTAATGCATATCTATATTGATATTTTTCCTGTGCTATGGTTATCACTTTGTCAATCATTGCAATTTCAAGAGTGAATCCCGCATTTATATGTAGATATCACTTCCGAAATTGTAGCATGTAATTGTCCGCCAGTCCTCTTAGCAGCATGAAAAACAAAACTTTTATTCAGTCGATTATATTTAGCCTCGAAAGCATGCAATGACCGCTCCCTTTATAACCAGTAAAAAGCTGTCACTCATCTCAGTTCATCACAATCTCACAAAGTTCCGTTATAATCAATGAAGGGGACAATGAATCTCTCATAATGTCCACACTTTGTTTGTTATAATGAGAGGATTCGCGAGCGTGCAGAACTCAGCACTGAACAAAAACTCTGGCGTCTTGAGCGGTGAGTGGATTCTCACTAAATCATCAAACACCTCTGATTGGCCATTGCGTTCAAGAGATCAACAAACATGTCTGTGATTGGCTACATTTCTCACCGCTGCAAAAACATGTTTGGAATTTCCAGAGCGCAAACACAGATACACACTGGAGCATTTGCCAGTATGATATTAGTACAGTATCAACTGAGGGTGCTTAGCATTTGACTTTGTAATGTGTTTACCCATGTTTTAACAAAAAAATCATTTGTGTTCAAAAATTATTTGGTGGACCTCCTAGGAGTCGCAGACCCCCGGTTGAAGACCCTTGATTTAAAATGTTTACATTTAGCAGTCAACAAACATTGTCAGTCAGTTTGTGACTTGTTTCCTGCCAGCTCGGCATGAGAATCAACATTCATTTTTCAAGCATGATACATTGTTTCCTGCGATTGTGATTCCGGAGTAAATATGTTTATGGCACATTAAAAACTCAGCGCAAGCACACATTTTTCTTGTATATACCTCACTTGCTTTGCAGTGTAAAGATGACTCTAGATAGGTAAATCTGTCTTGAATTTCATTTAGCTTATAACCCTTTGACTGATTGTGTCCCAAATGGAAGTTTTTTTCCACTTAGTAACCAGATGAAGATCAAATGAGTGAATGTTCAGATACCATTTCAACAAACATCTGGTTTTGAAAGTGCTTTGTTTTTTTTTTCCAGATCACCATTCAGAGAGACAGTGGCCTAGATGTCAGCTCCCCCAAACATGGCAAGATTGACCCCAAAAATGTCCCTCATGTAGGAGGGAACCAGTGGGCTGGAGGCACAGGTACAGTAAGTCACATCTCATAGCACCATGTGAATCAAAAGGTGAAACACAAAACAGTTATATTTAACCACATTTGTTGCTATTGAGGTGTGCTATGGGTAAAGTAAGTAAGAGACAGGTTTAGTGATATGGTTAGGTTTAAACCCTACCACGAAACCTGTCCCTATAACCTAAAGTGTAAGGGAAGGGTCAACAGGTTAATTATAGATGTAATTACAGAAATTAATTACAGCTGTAATTACATGCAGGTATTTTTTAAACACAAGTACAATGTAAAAACATGTATGTACATGATTAGTGCTTTGTATCAAAGGATTAATTTAAATGTTACTGCATGGTAAAGACACTTAATATAAAGTGGGACTTTATTTACATTTTTCACATTTATTTATATAGCGGTTTATACAGTAAAATACAGATTGTTTCAAAGTAGCTTCACATTAATAAAACAGAAAAAAAATGTATGACATCATCGCGGACTTCAGCTTCTCATCACATGTTCTGTCCAATCAGATGCTCTCTATAATCTGAAGTGTCCCGCCCCCTAAATAGATGCTGAAGCTGCGGCTGAAATCGGTCACTTGTTTACACATTTACTATTTTCTACATGGTGAATGGCACATAGTGCACTATATAGGGGATAGGGAACGATTCAGAAAGTGTAAATATGCTTTCAGTTGAGGCGAATGAAGTCTAGTTTCACATTAGTGTCACGCAAACTGCCGCAGAGCGCACACAGTCTGCTCTGGTCCAGAGACACGATAGCACAGAGCGGATCATATGCGCGAGTCAGTGCAGACCACAAAACGTATCGGACCCATTTGAATTCTGCACAGAATGCTATATTTCAAAGCGATATGGAGGAGATTTTGATGAGAAACGGTTAGAGATGAGGAGGAAACTGCAGCTTTACCGATCTGAAAGGCTCTAGTCAAACTGTGATATAAATGAAACGCTATTGGCTGTTTTAAAAAAAGGGGAGGAGCTGCTTGATATGTCCCACCCTGTCTTCCTGTTTCAGGGGAAATTACGTCAACACATTGAATAATGCTGCACATTTCAAGGCACTTCAGTGGGCCTTTAATATTAATAAATCAGGAAAATAACTGTTGATGTAAAATTCATCAATTATGAAACTAATTATATTTAAGCTATAAACAGGCTCCGAAAAAGATAATAGTGTCATTATTCAGCTCAGTTTAGTTCAGTGTTGTTTCAGTTCAGTTCAATAAGTGTTGTCACTTTGCTGTACTGCATTTAATTTATGCATATTCAAAATTTTATTTACTGATACTGTAGAATCTAATTTTACCATAATAAATACAATCTAATGAGAATCACCATTTACTTAAAAAATCATGATAAATAGGGCCTAATGAATAGGATTCATTTTTCATATTTTCCATCTCTAAATAAGTTTGAGGGGAGATGGTCTCCATTAAAAATATTTAAATGACCCTTTATTTTTTAAATCTCCAGTTACAGTATTATGCAAATACCCTACACACGCGTATCAGTGTTTTTGCATTTGCTTCCATCGTTACACATTGAACTATCACAAAAAAGAAACTACCACCTACGTGGTAACTCAACAAATTGCCTATGTTCGTGTAGGTGGAAGAGATACAGCAGGTCTTGGAGGGAAGGGAGGCCCCTACCGTCTGGACGCCGGGCACAAAGTTCACCAGATCTCTCAGGCAGAGAAAGACGCTGTGCCCGATGAGGTGAAGAGAGCAGCACGGGAGATGGCGGAGAAGGCTTTTAAGCAGAGGTACACCCATCTGTCTCTCTCATTCATCACTCACTCAGTTCAAACACTCACAGATTTCTCCAAAAAGCCTACACTTGACCCTGTGTGACCTTTACCCTCTGTCCTGAGTGCCTGTTAATCTCTCCAGATATTTTCCAGTGCTGTCTCAATGAAAGCAAGTATCTTCAGGGCTCAGTTCAGTAGTTCAGCTACTGAGCTGCCTGTGTATGCATTGTATATGTCCTTTGACAAAATAGCTATCCCATAATGCACTGCATTGAACTCATTAAAAAAAAAACTGATACAAGACAGGGTTATTATACTAAAACCATAAAAAAAAAGTTACTTTGCAATAAACATTATCTGAAATAAAATAAAATAAACTTAAAGTAACATTTTTTGTTTAGTTTAACTTGATATATCAAAATAGCTACAACTAAAACTGAGATAAAAGTTATAAAAAAACACACAAAAAATATATAAAAAAATAAAACACACAAAAAATTAATTCTTACTAAAACAATAGTTTTTGGCTATACAGTAGGTTAACATGATCCAATAAACACATGGCCTAAGTGATGAAAGAAGGAAACAGAAGTCTTTTTAAAGGAAGAGCAAGTTATTAAGACTGAAGACAACAAAAACAACAAACATTTTTGGAATTGCATAAAAACGTAAAATATTACTCACAATAAGACAATCAACCTGGTAATTAAGTAGGTAAGTGGGTTGATTTTGTCTTTTTTGTATGTCTGCCTATGTAGAATGATCCAAATCAATCAGTTATGCTATGTAGGGTGTAGAGAGCGTTTTGGAACTGACAAGAAATACTAAAATGAGTGGCTCATAAAAAACCAGCACGTTCTAGATGACTGAATGGACACTACAGAGGGCCCAGTTATCTCAAAAATGCACCCCTTGAATGCTGTGATTCATTAAGCTGTGTGTGCATGCACCAACCCACATGAAGCAAGTACAAGTGTTTCGTCATGAAGGAGGCCTCTGTTTGGGCCAATGGACTGCACAAAGCTCTTTTGCTCTTTTTTAAAGCTTATTTGCTCTTAAAGGGGACATTTCATGGGATTTTTCTTGTTCTGTTGAAATGAAATGGCTTTACTAGAGTTACTCTGGTGCAGTGCTTTTTTGCAACTGTTTTTTTCCCATGGTCATTGAGCCACGGCCAAATTTTTAGGAACCAAGCAATTTTTTTTTTAAATTATTGACACACACAAGTACTGTAGGTCCACTGTCCCATGTTACTTAACTACAGTGGGGAGAACAAGTATTTGATACACTGCCGATTTTGCAGGTTTTCCTACTTACAAAGCATGTAGAGGTCTGTAATTTTTATCATAGGTACTCTTCAACTGTGAGTGACGGAATCTAAAACAAAAATCCAGAAAATCACATTGTATGATTTTTAAATAATTAATTTGCATTTTATTGCATGACATAAGTATTTAATCACCTACCAACCAGTAAGAATTCCGGCTCTCACTGACCTGTTAGTTTTTCTTTAAGAAGCCCTCCTGTTCTCCACTCATTACCTGTATTAACTGCACCTGTTTGAACTCGTTACCTGTATAAAAGACACCTGTCCACACACTCAATCAAACAGACTCCAACCTTTCCACAATGGCCAAGACCAGAGAACTGTGTAAGGACATCAGAGATAAAATTGTAGACCTGCACAAGGCTGGGATGGGCTACAGGACAATAGGCAAGCAGCTTGGTGAGAAGGCAACAACTGTTGGCGCAATTATTAGAAAATGAAAGAAGTTCAAGATGACGGTCAATCTCCCTCGGTCTGGGGCACCATGCAAGATCTCACCTCGTGGGGCATCAATGATCATGAGGAAGGTGAGGGATCAGCCCAGAACTACACGGCAGGACCTGGTCAATGACCTGAAGAGAGCTGGGACCACAGTCTCAAAGAAAACCATTAGTAACACACTACGCCGTCATGGATTAAAATCCTGCAGCGCACGCAAGGTCCCCCTGCTCAAGCCAGCGCATGTCCAGGCCTGTCTGAAGTTTGCCAATGACCATCTGGATGATCCAGAGGAGGAATGGGAGAAGGTCATGTGGTCTGATGAGACAAAAATAGAGCTTTTTGGTCTAAACTCCACTCGCCGTGTTTGGAGGAAGAAGAAGGATGAGTACAACCCCAAGAACACCATCCCAACCGTGAAGCATGGAGGTGGAAACATCATTCTTTGGGGATGCTTTTCTGCAAAGGGGACAGGACGACTGCACCGTATTAAGGGGAGGATGGATGGGGCCATGTATCGCGAGATCTTGGCCAACAACCTCCTTCCCTCAGTAAGAGCATTGAAGATGGGTCGTGGCTGGGTCTTCCAGCATGACAACGACCCGAAACACACAGCCAGGGTAACTAAGGAGTGGCTCCGTAAGAAGCATCTCAAGGTCCTGGAGTGGCCTAGCCAGTCTTCAGACCTGAACCCAATAGAAAATCTTTGGAGGGAGCTGAAAGTCCGTATTGCCCAGCGACAGCCCCGAAACCTGAAGGATCTGGAGAAGGTCTGTATGAAGGAGTGGGCCAAAACGTATGATCTCTGTAATTGCAAACAAAGGTTTCTGTACCAAATATTAAGTTCTGCTTTTCTGATGTATCAAATACTTATGTCATGCAATAAAATGCAAATTAATTACTTAAAAAATCATACAATGTGATTTTCTGGATTTTTGTTTTAGATTGCGTCACTCACAGTTGAAGAGTACCTATGATAAAAATTACAGACCTCTACATGCTTTGTAAGTGGGCAAACCTGCAAAATCGGCAGTGTATCAAATACTTGTTCTCCCCACTGTATATGTCTATGTTACTTAACATAAATTATAAGAATATCACTAACACTGATGAATAAACAGTATAAGGATATTAAATAGCAGTCCCAAACTAGTTTTTGTTTATACAATAAATTAGTAAGTTGGTATAAGCCACCACAGTCATCAAAAATATAGAAAATAACACAAAGTGAAAGTAAAGTGGTATAGAAGCTAATTACACTGGTAAATACACAATACATACTTGAACTGATAATAAACATATTGCCATCCTGATCCTGATGAATATATTGAATGAACATCATGCCTGCATGCAAATCCTTCCCAGCTAACACACAACATACCAGTTCAATTTATAGGTACTTTTTGGTAATTTTATGACAGACTAATTGACAACGTAATTATGACTTGCATGATTGTAATTTCATTTGCTCTTATATAGTGAAGTAATATACAGCGCACGCCTCTGCATTTGCCCATGAGCACAGTATAATGTCCGACAGGACAGGAAAGTTAGTTTTTCGGAGGTATGAGACTTTTTTTTATTTCATAACAAAAATAACGTTAGAATAATGACACTGACATATAGCCTGATGTCTCGACTGACAGCAGATACAGGATAATGCTTTTTTTCTCATCTGACAAAAGAGTCTTTCTTGCATGCTCATCCTTCAAAATAAAAGTCTTGCATAAGAAAAACAATTAGAATTATGTTTTTTGTTGTTGTTGTTTCTTTGACTACATGCACTCCGCGACCCACTAGTTGAGAAACACTGCTCTAGTGTTCACAATGTCCACACTGATCATTTAAGGCAACTAAGCTGCAAGAATGACTCATTCAGTGCTTGTGACATCACAACCATGAGCTCATTAACATAACCCTTGTTTGCGAATGCAAATTGTAAAATGCTCATTATTCTACACTGTGTACACAGATGAATAGCAGTGTGAACTATGCCAGTATGTGGACATTAATTAGTTATAATAGAGGTCATTTACATATAGAAGTCTTAAAGGTACAGTATCAAATCGACATTTTTAATTCTGAGAGTTAGAGAGGGGATGGAAAATGCTCCTGTAAAACTAAATTAAGTTGACTCAACAAACCTCAGATTATAAGTGAACTTCAGGGGCAAAAAAAGCACTACATATTTGTAGAATATGGCTGCTTTAAGGCCGCTGTGTTGCCATTGAAATTTTATTTATTGAGAAAATTAAAGCTTGGCTTTATCTTAAACATCACAGACTGATGCAGAGGAAAGCAGCTTTGTGTGTTCTGCTGGTGAAGAGTATTTGACCAGCACCCAGAAATTGAGACTTTTGGAGCTTTTGATATAGCCACTGAAGACCAAACCCAGGTCATTCCTGTTATGCAGGATCGTTTGAACTCTGTAACTTTCTGAGTGAATATGCTTGTGTTGTATATTTGTCAGACTTTCAGAAATATGCTCTGATCAAGTTTAGGCACTTAGGTCCAGATTTACTAACAGCTAAATTTGCGCCTGACCTTATTGCATATGCATTTCTAGGAGTTTCTCTTTCAGATGCAAAATTTATGGGAGGAGAGTATTTTAATGAATCATGCAAGGTGATTTACTAAGGTTTGCGCTCGTCAATTTACTGGTGTTTGTGCCATTATTTACCGCCCCAAAAAAAGCATGACGATGAAACCAGAGGCTAATTTGCGCTGCTCTTGGTAGATTGTGTTGGTCATTATGGAAATGATCCGGCTGTGTCTGTGTTCTTTAATTTGCACGTCGTCAGTAGATCACGCGCAGAACTTTCCACTCCCCCACTCCTACAGCACTTTTAAGGGATTATGAAGCTTTAATTCCTTCTCTAGCTGCATTGTAACATTCGTTTAGTGTTTGTGTGTGTCTTGACACAGTTAACCTCTAGACAGCGCTGGGAGATCCAGAGAGAGCACGTTTGAATTTGCTGCAGTATTAATACGAATGTAGTATACTGTATAATTTAACAGCAGGAATGATGGCTACATTCATATAGTGTTTGCATGTGTCTCGACAGTTACAAACAAAGCCACAATAAGCTCATGGAGCGAACTTGTCAATCATCTTGATGGATGACGCAGAGGAAACTGACCAATAAGAGGACAATTGTTCTCGCATGTGACTTGCGTGAACACATTTTGGTATGCTTTCAAAGGTTGCCTTGTGAAAGCGAACCGAACCAAGAAGAAAATGCAAGATTGTAACAAATTAATCCCGTTTCTCTTGATGTTGCCATCACAGTTCGGTACAGGCATCAGAAGCGTGTCTCCTCGCAGCAGATCTTCGTGTGTGTGTGTGTGTGACGGAGGGGTTCCTGCCGCTGTTTTGACTCCTTTACACATTTTATAAGCGCTTCACGAGTTCTCAGCTGGTCAAAATACCATCATATGCAGGCTATGCACATACAACAAGCACATTTAGCCCAGAACAGCATTGTTTTGGATGTTTGGTAAGTTTGTCTCAAAATAGGCAATACGTCATGAAAGCCGACCAATCAGGTTGTGAACGTATCACTATGCCTTTAGGTTCGGTATCTTTAAGTTCGGTAATAAAAATGGCAAACTGAACGCTAAGAGGACCAGGACTTAATGTTTTTGTTTGCGTTTTTTTGGTCCTGACCAAACCAACCAAACAAACTGAACTACAAGTGTGAATACACCCTATCAACTAGTTGTTCAGTTGTAGAACGCGGTTGTCACTCCTGTATATTACTGAACTTTGTGTGTACAGAACAGGATTAAGCACTAAAAGGTGAATTGACAAGCAAATTTATCTGCAGTGTGTTCGTGGCCACTGTAGCTGCTGCTCTCTCAAATTCTTTCACTCTCAGATGGGATTTTTCCCTTTTGTGTTTCACATGTTGTAATCTGCATGCTGTCTGTCACGTTCACAATGTTTCAATCGCAGTTGAGATGGCTTTTGTCAGGGGTTTCCACAGGAAGAGGGACTTTATCTACCTTTTTTGCAAATGTATGTTACACTCCGACAACCACCAACGCTCACCAACGCTGCAATTATTTGACATGCTTCTATGACTTTCTGCACTTGCTTCTATATATTTTCTGTACTTTTTCACTCTCATTTGCTCCTTCCTACTGCTATTGCATAGCCACGCTGGCCACCTCACTCTCCGGTCTGTGGACAGGTTTGGAATTCAGGAGAAAATAGCAGCAGTCTTTCCTCCCTCCAATAACACTGCGCAAAGAATGTGAGCTTCAGAGACCAGACAGGAAACCCACAGTGTGTGTGTGTGTGTTAGAGAGAGAAGCAAAGCAGGAAGAAGGAGAACGATAATACCATGAGCAAGAAGAGAGCACTTCTTACATGTTACATTTATCTTTTGTAGCACAGGAACAATTTAGCAGCACTTTTGTGGCTTTTCCAGATATTTTTGGTCCAGGTGGTGATGGAGAGGTGAGGGATCATTTCTTTTGAAAAGAATGACGGTGTCACAGTATTTTGAGAGCACACTGTCTGGTTTGATCTCACGTCTGATAGTGTTGGTGTGTGAGCACACCTGAGGTCTGTGGGCTGCTACGGTCTAGACACACTTCACACTCTGTTTCCCCCTCATGACATCAAACACCTCTCACACACACATGCACACACATTCATGCAGGCCCGTCCTGGACCTGAGCAGAAGAGTAGGATTAACTCTAGAATCTGTTTAGGGATTATTGGCTTCACCCCACCTGTGCAGCAGAACACACCCCTGCGGTGGCCTGTCCATCAAGCCACTGGAGTAATCTCACAAATCCTGTCAAGAACATGGTCCGGGTCGTATTTCACCAAAAAAATAGAAAAGAAAGAAAGAAAGAAAAAAAGAAAGAAAGAAAAAATTATATTATATATATAAGATATATATCTTTTATATGTTATATTGCTGTTTATAAGACAGAGTCTGACGCCGCAACACTGGCTTAACCAATGGCATCAGTTTTGCTAACCAACGTCTGACAGGGATTGTTCAAGAAACCTATTTGAAAAATTATATTAAATTTGCAGTTCTGTTTAGTCACTCTAGTGGCACAGATATCACACATTTTATTAAAAAAAATTTTTTTTAAAAGTATGTTTTTGCGTTTATAATTTTTGCATTTTTATAACAATTAAGTACAACTCCTCCTAATTATCATTATTTTATTGCAAAAAGGTCATTAACAAAGCAAAATTATACAAACCCGATTCCAAAAAAGTTGGGACACTGTACAAATTGTGAATAAAAAAGGAATGCAATAATTTACAAATCTCATAAACTTATATTTTATTCACAATAGAATATAGATAACATATCAAATGTTGAAAGTGAGACATTTTGAAATGTCATGCCAAATATTGGCTCATTTTGGATATCATGAGAGCTACACATTCCAAAAAAGTTGGGACAGGCAATAAGAGGCCGGAAAAGTTAAATGTACATATAAGGAACAGCTGGAGGACCAATTTGCAATTTATTAGGTCAATTGGCAACATGATTGGGTATAAAAAGAGCCTCTCAGAGTGGCAGTGTCTCTCAGAAGTCAAGATGGGCAGAGGATCACCAATTCCCCCAATGCTGCGGCGAAAAATAGTGGAGTAATATCAGAAAGGAGTTTCTCAGAGAAAAATTGCAAAGAGTTTGAAGTTATCATCATCTACAGTGCATAATATCATCCAAAGATTCAGAGAATCTGGAACAATCTCTGTGCGTAAGGGTCACGGCCGGAAAACCATACTGGATGCCCGTGATCTTCGGGCCCTTAGACGGCACTGCATCACATACAGGAATGCTACTTTAATGGAAATCACAACATGGGCTCAGGAATACTTCCAGAAAACATTGTCGGTGAACACAATCCACCGTGCCATTCGCCGTTGCCGGCTAAAACTCTATAGGTCAAAAAAGAAGCCATATCTAAACATGATCCAGAAGCGCAGGCGTTTTCTCTGGGCCAAGGCTCATTTAAAATGGACTGTGGCAAAGTGGAAAACTGTTCTGTGGTCAGACGAATCAAAATTTGAAGTTCTTTTTGGAAAACTGGGACGCCATGTCATCCGGACTAAAGAGGACAAGGACAACCCAAGTTGTTATCAGCGCTCAGTTCAGAAGCCTGCATCTCTGATGGTATGGGGTTGCATGAGTGCGTGTGGGATGGGCAGCTTACACATCTGGAAAGGCACCATCAATGCTGAAAGGTATATCCAAGTTCTAGAACAACATATGCTCCCATCCAGACGTCGTCTCTTTCAGGGAAGACCTTGCATTTTCCAACATGACAATGCCAGACCACATACTGGATCAATTACAACATCATGGCTGCGTAGAAGAAGAATCCGGGTACTGAAATGGCCAGCCTGCAGTCCAGATCTTTCACCCATAGAAAACATTTGGCGTATCATAAAGAGGAAGATGCGACGAAGAAGACCTAAGACAGTTGAGCAACTAGAAGCCTGTATTAGACAAGAATGGGACAACATTCCTATTCCTAAACTTGAGCAGCTTGTCTCCTCAGTCCCCAGACGTTTGCAGACTGTTATAAAAAGAAGAGGGGATGCCACACAGTGGTAAACATGGCCTTGTCCCAAATTTTTTGAGATGTGTTGATGCCATGAAATTTAAAATCAACTTATTTTTCCCTTAAAATGATACATTTTCTCAGTTTAAACATTTGATATGTCATCTATGTTGTATTCTGAATAAAATATTGAAATTTAAAACTTCCACATCATTGCATTCTGTTTTTATTCACAATTTGTACAGTGTCCCAACTTTTTTGGAATCGGGTTTGTATATAAAATGATTATAAAATTATAAAAATTAAATGTTATATTAAAATTGTATTTATATATCATAATAGTATTAGTTGTATAGAGTGGTGCATGGATGACATATTTGTTAAGGCCTAAATCAAAGTCAATGCATTTTTTCAGTGGGTTTTTGGATAAATGCCTGAAATAAGGTCTGGGGTGAACAAAAGCTCAAGATATTTTCACTTTTATTCTACAATGTAAAATACATCAGTAAAACCCTCTTGTGATTTTTTTTTTTTAAAGCATTTACTTGTTTTGCTAACAAGTGGCTAAATGGGACTACAGAGGTTGTCGAAGACATTAAACGTCATCCGAACAGGTAAACTCATCTACGCTTTCACAGCCTTGTTGTGTTTATAATCATGCTCTTGCAAACTATAACTTGAACTTTCAGGGAAAATGTTTTTAAAGACTGAAAGAAGCATTGTGATGGTGACGTTGAAGTTATGCAACCGCGTTGTAGTTCGTTTATAGCCTACGTTTAGCTTTTGACTTCTGCTGATTGTATTTACGCTTCAAAATTCATGAATGTTGTGCTCATTTGTGAAGATTATCACGATGACCAAAACGTGTAAGAATCATAGATCACTGAAGAATCATTGGTTAGTCTCTGTCACGGTTGGTGGCTGTAATGAAGCGCACAACGAAGGAGATACTCAATACTGACTTTAATCTAATGATAAACACAACAACACAACCATGTACACATTGATGTAAAACAACAACAATGCAAGACAATGAACAGACAGAATCATTCAGAAACCATAGAAACAAACGGGCAGACCACTAACAGCAAACACTAGAACAGAACAGGTAAGTTAAAACGATATAAAATGTGAAAAACAGACTCAGACTCTGACAGTCACAGACCTTGCAATAATCCAAAAGTAAATGGAAAAATCCTATTGAATATTTGTCAAGGGAACCAGGGTGATGCTAACTTCTGGGTTGGTCTACAAAGATATGTCACTACTGCAGCACTCTATTGCTTTTTTACAGTATTTTTCTGCCCAGGCGCATTATTGTAATGAGAATTCAGGAAGGAAACATGCGTTATTGTCCTAAAAATGTCAGAATGCCCAAAATCGTAATGCTCCTTATAATACAAGCCAGTGGTTTTCAACCAGAGGGACAGGGCCAACTAAGGGGACTCAGAAAACTTCCAATGGGGGCCACAGGATGACTTAAAAGTAGTTTATTTAGTAGTTTATATTAATTATTATTAATGTATAAAAATCATAAAATGCAAAAAACACATCATTTAATAATATTTCCTTTTATTTTTCCTCAGTAACAAGCAGTTTTATCATTAATATTGGCATTATCTTAGCCTAAATGGGCTAATCCTACAAATATTGTTTGGAAGCTTTCAGGTCAAAGTTTGACCACTGATACAAGCTTCGGTTTCTTTATTCAAAATATATATATATATATATATATATTTTTTTTTTTTTTTTTTTGGGGGGGTGTGTGTGTGTGTGAAATGTGAGCTGGACATGTTTTCGTGACATTCACAGACATCTCCGTGGGTGACTAGTGACCTGGCAGAGCTCCAGCCTCCATCCCTCTTACACCCACACTGATGAGGCTGGCTGGGCTTTGAGCACCTGGGTGTTGCACGTGTGTGGGTGCTGGTCGTGGAGCTGTAGGGACTTGCCCCAAGAGAAATGTTTATCCTACACCACCTACTCTCAAGTGTGCACTATTCTCTATCTTGACAGCTGTACTTAATGTGTGACTAAACAGATCAATGTTCTCTAAAATCCTTCTGCCCCAGAATATCTTTTAAGACGTACTAGACATTGTTTACAAGTTTAGACTTCACAGGGCAAGAATGTCAATGAAGATAAATTTGTACTTTTTCTAAAGAAAATGTTAGTAGTTCTTACCTGTACAAGATGCTTGCAGGTTACATATATGTGAAGTTTCTACGGTGGTTGATGAGTGGTTGCTTACACTCAGTTTTGAAGAATTATTCATGTCTGTAGCACAAACAGCTTGGGACGAGTTACACACTGAAGTTTAATACATATGGTTAGAGTTTTGTTCAAATCACACATGAGCTGTAATAATGATGGTGCTTTACTCTGTACACATACTTTAGTAACTGTAGACACTGCAGATTGTGTTTGTGTGTCTAAAGTGTTGTGGTTTTTTTTACAGGCTCAAGGAAATTGACATGAGTGAGTATGATGCCACCACTTACGACCGTTTCTCAGGAGCCGTCCGACGACAGGTCCAGTCGCTCCGCATCATTCTGGACAGTCTGCAGGTAAACACCTCTAGTAGTCCCACTACAGGGGCCAGATTTACTAACAGCTTGCGCCAGCACAAACCCTCTTTTGACATTAAACAACTACTGTCAGGATTTACTAAAGACATGCAGTGAAAAATTAGCGCTGAAAAGGTGTGGACAGTCATTTTTGCGGCTTTCAGACGTATTTAAATGAGTCACGCAGCGTGATTTACTAAGGTTTGCTCTATTCAATTTACTGGTATTTGCGCCATTATTTAACGACCAAAAAAGCATGTCTTAAACCAGACGCTAATTTGCGTTGCTTTTGGTAGATTGCGTTGGTCATTATGGACATGATCCGGCTGCATCTGTGTTGTTTAATTTGCGCGTCGTCAGTAGATCTGCAGAACTTTCCACTCCCATCTGCACTTTTATGGGTTTGGGCGCTCATGCTAATTTGCCCTGTTTAGTAAATCTGGCCCCAGGTGTGTCCAGGGCGTTGAGTAGGCTGAAGACATTCTACTGGTTTCTGCCCTGTGCATGGGCTGCAGTGACTAGATCCCAAACTTTTTCATGTTAGGACTCACTTAGAGAGTTTTTAATTTATTTCGAGACACATCACAGACTTTTTAGTGAAATGATGAGAAAACGTACTTAACTACTTATCAATGTAATTGCATTACCCATATGGCTTACATGACTACTCAAATGTTTGAGGTCAGTAAAATGTTTTACTGTTTTTAATAGTAGTCTCTTATGCTCACTAAGGCTGCTTTTGTTTGATAAAAAATACAGTAAAAACAGTAATATTGTGAAATATTATTAGAATTTAAAACAAAATTTTCTTCTATTTGAATATATTTTCAAAAGAACAGCATTTATTTGAAATCGAAATCTTGTACTTTTTAATGGTCTTTACTATCATTTTTGATCAGTTTACTTATTTAAAATCATTCCATTTAATCACATCATTACATTGCAAAGATCCAGTTCATTTCAATAGCATGTCAAGTTCGTAGAGAGCTTTACTCAGTCCATTTTAAATTCTAATTTTGTCCGCCTCTGAAGTAGGTCAAACCATAGATATTAATCCGTGCACATTCAAGGATGTGGATTTATTGCATGGATGGTACGCACAAAGGTTTTTTTTCACAACTTTCATAAAACACTCTGAAACACTAGTCAAAGCATAGCCTAACTATTACGCACCTTTCGGGCCATCAGTGAGAGCAACGGTTCAGCAGAATGAGTGTGGCCTACTGTATCTCTAGACACGTTTTTTAAGCGTTTTGAACATGAAAACTGCAACAAAAAGCAACAAAATTGTCAAAACACATCCATTTAGCACATCTTCACATAGAAATACTTTGTCTTACTTACTTTCGACACTTTCTGTTTGTTTTACTGATTTTAAATTGCTTCAGGTGATTCAGTGAGAGACCAGTCCAAACAGTTTGACCAATTCACCAAAAAGACACACAATAATGATTAATTCAGTTGACAGAAATACTTAGGCTAAATAATAACTGATGAAGTATTCGCATGGAAAACATTTCTCAGTCAGATTGCTCATGGTACGCACAGTGCATACAGTCGTACAGCTGCAGCCACCACTGGGAGAAAAAACTAAATTTAAGCGTCTAAAATATATGTACGCAGTTCAGTTATACAGTTTATCCTCTTGACAAGCCAGTTAGTTGCAGTGAGTATTCGTGCAAGCTCTAGTGTGCATGTGCACACATGGACACGCACATAACCACACCTAAAGTTTTCCTTTAGCATCTCAGCCAACTCACGAGAGGGCCATCCTGTCCAAAAGACCAAAAGAACGTGCGTTGTTATTATTATTAGGCGTCCTGCCCTCCTGATTGGTCTGTCGATATGGACCCAGGCGGTCGTCATTCTGTATGGAAGGATGTCCGGTAGCGCGGCTGATCTTTTTTGTTTGGGTGTGGGTGGACGAAGCGCTAGAACTCTGCTGGAGTTTCTCAGAAAATGCTGATTGAAGACCAGATAGTTTCCCTGTCTACGTTGAACTAAACGAACAGCGGCAGCTCGGTCTGATCTGAGATCTGTATCCGCTCATGGGGATTCCCTGTGCTGTGTGAACGGAGGGCCGGCTCCAGCCTCAGGGAGGATCAGGTTCCTCTTTGGCAGCCCGTCCAAGGAGCTCTGCTAAAAGACAGATGTGTTTATGTGAAAACATGGTGACAAGGATTATCTCTGTCTGTCTTTCACAGTCCAGTCCTCTAAATCAGTGCTATCTCCTTTCACCTACAATAGCGTTGTAAAGAGAGCTGGCAGCTACAGTGGCATGTGTGTGGTCCAGATGAGTGCACTGGCATCATTCTGTACTAGTCCTGTCCTGAGAAGAAGTTAACCTCCACGTCACCCTGTGCCTCTGTTCTCTGCTTAGAATTTTTCCAGATAGTAATTTGACCACTGCCTATTCATTTGCTTCTGTAAAGATGGCGACACATACGCTAACAGTCAGAAGTTTGGAAACATCTAATCATTCTTTACTGTTATTCCAAGATGTTGAAAATAATAATAATATTAATAATAATAATAAAGTCTTCAACCAACTTCGTGAGGTGCATCTTAGTATGTTTTTTTTTTTTTTTTTAAATACTATTGAGGCTCACTTGTATGCTGGACACTTATTGACAGCTTTTTCTTTTCTATCCAGTTTCCTACTCCGGAAATATATATATTTTTTTGTAAAATTTAATTAAAAATACTATCAAATAAAATAAAAAAAACATACGCAGGTACTGTACATTGGGGAATTTCTACCCACTCCAATTAAAAATTAATTACATTTAAATTAAATAATCAAATTAAAATTTAGATCAAAATCATACGCAGGCACATTTTAGGGGGGATTTTTTTTTAAACACTATTGAGGGTCACATGTTTGCTGGACACATTGACTGCTAAACTAAATTAAATAAATACATGAATACATTTGCAGTTACATTTCTTACTTTACATTTCTCTTTTAAGATCAAACAAGTCAACTTTGTCTGAACTTCTGAATGTTGTATAATGAACGCTTGTCCGGTTCATTAAGTTTTATGTTTTAAGTCAGTAAGAAGCATGGAAAAACACAAACAACAACAACTCATCTGTTTTCAAAGGAATGTAGTATGAGAGCTGTTAAAAGAGAGCAAAACAGCCTTGCTTTTACTCTGTAATCACTGCTCATATGGTTTTCCACAACTGACTCTCCCAAACATGTTGAACACGTGCACATTCACACACCTACCTGACAGATAAGTGTTCACAGCAGGTTGCCCTGTAGTTTGTGGTATATACACTCATTTATTCTCAGGACTCTGACCGCATGCTTTATGAGCCTGTTATAGTAGCTGGAGGACATTTATTAATGGTTTTTGCAAAGATAAACATATACACTATATTGCCAAAAGTATTAGGACACCCCTCCAAATCATAGAATTTAGGTGTTCCAATCACTTCCATGGCCACAGGTGTATAAAATCAAGCACCTAGGCATGCAGACTGCTTCTACAAACATTTGTGAAAGAATGGGTCGCTCTCAGGAGCTCAGTGAATTCAAGCGTGGTACCGTGATAGGTTGCCACCTGTGCAATAAGTACATTCGTGAATTTCCTCACTACTAAATATTCCACGGTCAACTGTTAGTGGTATTATGGAAGTAATTGGGAACAACAGCAACTCAGCCACGAAGTGGTAGGCCACGTAAAATCACAGAACGGGGTCAGCGCATGCTGAGGCGCACAGTGCGCAGAAGTCGCCAACTTTCTGCAGAGTCAATAGCTACAGACCTCGAAACTTTGTGTGGACTTCAGATTAACTCAAGAACAGTGCATAGAAAGCTTCTTGGAATGGGTTTCCATGGCCGAGCAGCTGCATCCAAGCCTTATATCACCAAGTGCAATGCAAAGCGTCGGATGCAGTGGTGTAAAGCACGCCACCACTGGACTCTAGAGCAGTGGAGACGTGTTCTCTGTAGTGACGAATCACGCTTCTCTGTCTGGCAATCCGATGGACGAGTCTGGGTTTGGTGGTTGCCAGGAGAACAGGACTTGCCTGACTGCATTGTGCCAAGTGTAAAGTTTGGTGGAGGGGGAATTATGGTGTGGTGTTGTTTTTCAGGGGTTGGGCTTGGCCCCTTACTTCCAGTGAAAGGAACTCTTAATGCTTCAGCATACCAAGACATTTTGGACAATTTCAAGCTCCCAACTTTGTGGGAACAGTTTGGGGATGGCCCCTTCCTGTTCCAACATGACTGCGCACCAGTGCACAAAGCAAGGTCCATAAAGACATGGATGAGCGATTTTGGTGTGGAGGAACTTGACTGGCACTTTTATATTGAAAATTTTTATATTGAATGTAGTGTATTATTATTTTTTTTATTTATTTAGACAAAATAGAGAATTTTTAACAACAACCATTTAATGGTTATCGGTCATAACATAGGGAAAATTATTTCCAAACTGGGGTTTGCAAACCCCTGGGCATTCATGGGGAAACTGCAGGAGTTTTGTGAATTGATGAAATTATAATAATTTATTAAATCATAAAAATGTAAAAAATTATAATAAAAACAAACAATATAAAAAAACTTACTTATATGATTTTTTAAAAATGTGTTTACCTGATGCACCTTGTTGCTGCTGCTGTTGTTAGATTATTAAAAAATTAACTTGAAATCTGATACTTCAAGTGAATGTTTTAGGTCTATAGGATTCGGCTGACAAAAAAGTTTTGGAATCCCTGCCACAAATAAAAGCATTGTGTTTGTTGTGTTGTAACATAGTATGTTCCTTCATCATTCTGAAATCAGTGGAAGTACTGGCAGCATTTAGGTGGAAATGGAGCATTAGAGCTCTTTTTTACACAGACTTGAGATATGACACAGAAAAGAGCAGATGATCTCATCCATTCAGTAAATCCCTGGAGTGTCATCATCCTCTCTGCTGTTTCTTCAGCTCATGACTCTTTATTACAGTGTGACTTCACACTTCTGTCTGAAACTTTTGCAAGAGTGTATGTGATGCTTTCATTATTGTACGTGCTTGTGTTCACATGTGTGTGTTTGGAGTGATGAGTAGTGATGTGTTGGGTCATTGTTCTTCATGGAGATCTGACATGCTCGCTTATATAAAGAGAGCCACATGTGGAAGTGCTTCTATGGGTGTTTGTTGATGTTTGATCCATGTTTGAAGCAGAGGAGGTCAAGGACCCACTGGGGGTCATGGTCGCGACTGAGATACAGTATGCATGCTAGCTCACGTTTGAGTATTAAAAATTCAAATAATTTGCACATTACTTATTTTTTAACCAGAAAACTATTTGAATTGATTTTTTTGAAAGATGTAAATGGTGTTTGTGTTTCAGGCTAAAGGGAAGGAGAGGCAGTGGCTGAGGAATCAGGCTCTGGGCGAGCTGGATGATGCTAAGATCATTGACGGCCTAACAGGAGAGAAGGCCATTTATAAACGCAGAGGAGAGCTGGAGCCAGAGGTGAGAGCTCACATTGATCACTTAGTATTCATCACTAAACAATAGTGACAAAGCTTACAGGGGTTTAACTGCTCAAACAAACACATGTATACAAATTCACAATTTTTTCAAGCAAAGAACTACTTATATTTTGGTCTGTTTCTAACATAAATCTTAAGGTCAGCATGATATGTAAATTCACCCTATCTGTTTTCTAAATGCATGTTATTGCATGTCTTTTTTTGTCTCAAAATTGACCTTGTAAAGGCTCTGATATGCTCAGAGTGAAGTTCTTTTTCGTTCTTCACTTAGAAGTAAAAAGATGTTTACTGTATACGGTATACTGTTAGCGAACATCCAGACACCGTTCACAATGATAAGACCAGCGTTTAGATGAATATGTAAATATCTGCTGCGTGCTTTCCTCTCAGTAACAAAATAAACACACAACAAAAATGACAGCAGTTAAGAAACCCTCTGATCATAGCGATGTGGATATGTTTTCACAAGCTCTGCAATTTGGCATTTGGCAAGTCATATCACTTTATACAATATATTGCTTTACAGCAAGCAGCTTTACAGTATTAAGGCCCGTTCAAACCAAGGACAATAAAAATATAGTTCTAAAAATCATTCTAAATATAAAAGAGTAGCAGAGTTCACACCAGAACTATAACGATAACGGCACAGAGAAACAATATCATTGGAATCACTTTCAGAACGATTTTTCCAGCTGATGAATGATAAAAACATTGGCAGCCAATCAGAATCCATCCTGATTTAAAGAGCTTAAGCATTTAAAGCGGCAGATGACAAAACTGCAGCACGCGCTTATAATAAACAGAACAAATTTGAAGATCAAGGTAAATTGTACTATAGTTTTGTCTTGTGGATTATATGTAAACATCTTTTATGTAGAATATCTTATTCAGGACAGCACTAAATAAAAAAACAACATGCATTTTGTATGATCCCTCTTATTTTGTTAAAATTCACATTTTCAGATTCTGCAAGAGGTGTGGAAACTTTTGAGCAAGACTGTAGTTATCGTTTTAGTTATCGCTCTTAGTGTGTGAATGGGCCTTTAAACATGTCAGTGTCGCTTTCAATTGTAAGTTCACTTTCTACTATAAAGCAGCTCTGTGTTGTATGTAATATTGTTTGTGTTAGTTGTATAATTTGTCCGGCACCAAGGGAAGCACTTCCTAATTTTGTTGTACGTGAGTTTAATTACAGTAAAGGCTTTGTATTCTATTCCTGTGTGTTCATTTTTTACTTGTGTCTAACCTTGACAGACTGAACAGTAGAAATGAACAAAGAAGGCGGAGCCCCAGAACCACACCCTCCTATTACATAATCGACACTTACCAATAGTAGTTCGAATGTGTTTTGCAGCCGGAGCTGTTTCCAACTCACGAGACAAAATTAGTTTTGGCCTGATTTGGTTTAAAATGACGCTACACCAGTGTATCAGGGGTTTAATTCTTAATCAAAGTTTCATAACTGGATCTTCCGGTGATGCAACAGACTTCTCTCTGGTGACGTATGCTAGACTTCTCCAGTCATTTATCCGCTTAAACCCCGTCCCTTTATTACAATTGATTGCAAGGTCGCGTTCAGATCTGCCTCCATCAATCAACAATTGATGGATAGAACCAAGTTCCGCACACATTTTTCTTTACCTATCATCCGTTTCACTTGGATGTACGTCTTAATATGGAAGAACAGATCTGTTGCTACTTTTGTCTCGTCATGACTGTAAGACCTGAGTTTTGTCCGAGGAAGCAAGAGAGGCAATGCCTCCTCAAAAATTCAGAACATAGAAGAACATAATTCACAATACAAAAAGAAAACATAACAAATTATGAAAAATGTGATATGAAATAACACTTGTTTTTTGTCCCTATGTTGGTCACTATGAAAAGAGGAGCGGGCACATTCTTTAAAATTTCTCATTTTGCATTCCACAGAAAAAAAATAACGGCATACAGGTTTGAAAGGCCACAAGTCAATAAATCAATGAATTGTATTTTTTTAGTTAAAATATAACTGCATTCTTGTTAGATTTCCTGATGTTTGACTAAAATTTTTCTTCCTTCTATTCATATTGTTTCTTCTACTGGTATCGCTGAATTCCAGTTTAGCAGACACTTAAGACACAGCAAGAAGGTCACACTGTTTCCCATAAGCGCATATTTAAAATCATTCTGAATTTATTGTAATAACGTTTCTGAGTTCTTACAGTGGTGCCTTAATATATTATGTGGCTCCTGTATAATCCATTAAAAACCTCATTGACTATGAAACCTTTCAGAAGAGGGGTCTGGGCAAACAGAACGCTACAATTAAAGGAACCACATAGTAACTGTATTAAATGATTTTCCTAATTAAATATCTGTCTGGTCATTTGAGACTGGATGTGTGGATGACTTATGTGTTTTTCCTTTGGTCTGGCTGCAGTTGGGCTCTCCTCAGCAGAAGCCGAAGCGTTTACGTCTGCTAGTGGACGTCTCTGGCAGCATGTATCGCTTTAATGGCGTCGATGGCCGCCTGGAGCGCTCCATGGAGGCCGTGTGTATGGTTATGGAGGCTCTGGAGAGCTACGAGCACAAGTTTAAGGTGAGATTTGACAGTCGGCCATCGGCTCTGTTCCAAAACATAGTGAGCTGTCTGTGTAGACAGCATTTTAACACTGTTCCAAAGTAGGCAGCATAAGTTTCCTTCTTTTGACCAAATTCGGTTCCATCACATGGAGAAGGCAATTCCATAATGCATTTTTCCAACTTGGAAAAGAAAAAAACATCCAAGATGGCTGACAAAGCAGTTGATTATAAAATTAAACTACTGTTCAAAAGCTTGAGGTCAATCATTATTAATCATGATTAAAGTTACAAAAGTTTCTCTGTCTTATCGTTAGATTAACATTGAGGACAAAGTCAGCAGTACGTTTATTAGGCTTCTGTCACTTTAAGAGCTGCACGCATCCAATATGATTTGATTTTATTTATTTTGAGTTGCTGTTAACTTTGCAGTATCCTTTAAAAAAGACCAGTTTAAACTAACTAACACCATAGCTTATTATACCATAGCTTAGTCAGTTTCCATGTCAATCAGAATGCTGCCTATGTAGACAACAAGGTGGCCCACTAGATTTTTGGACGTGCCTTTAATTTGAAATCCCAGTGAATATAATTTTGATGGCCATCTCATCTTGGTATAAGTTGACCACAGAGTTCAAATATAGTCTCTACACGTTGATGTATCTCAATCTTTTCACCACAAACACTTTTGTAACTCAATAAAAATAGCTAAATCTGTTTACAATGAACCACCTCCAGGCAACACACCATGGAAACAGTGAGTGAAAACCTTCAACCGATCTGATGAGTAATAGGGATCTCCTCACCACACATGCTGACACACTGTTATGGAGGTTGCCATGGCAAAAAGGATGATGTGATGTGTCCCCAGAAGCTGCCACATACTCGGTTGCCATAGAGACAGTCATGCTGGTTTAGGTTGATTAGTGGTTAGCAGCTCTCTGGGAGGCCTCTGCCTCTCAATCTCTCTCTTTCACTTAATGTTGCTCTTTTTCCTCCGTCCATCTCTCTGTCTCTGTTCATCTGAGCTGCTGGCAGATGCTCTGGAGGCAGTGAATCATGGCCCTTGTTGGGAGCTGCTCGTAGATTTGTAGCGCCTGCACAAAAGACAAACTGTTATCTCCATCCCGGGGAGTTTGGGGGAGGAAAGCAGCGGAAGATATGCAGCTGCGGGTGTCAATGGCTCACATTATCCCGTTTTGCTCTAATGTGCATCAACACTTTAAATGTGTGAGGTCAGATCTAAGGCTGGACGGTATAAATATAGATAATATGTAAGATTTGTAAAACAGCTGGATCCGGTGCAGTAATTTGGTTGGACAGTGTTCCAGGAGTCCCGGGGCCGTGTGTATAAAGCCACTCAGAGTAAAATTTTAGTCTTAAGTGTGTCAAAATTCTAAGAATGACGTAATTTTACTCTTATTCCTAGACTTAGAATAAGTGTGATTCTTAAAGGTTCCTAAGTGTTAAGACTAGGTCTCAGCTCCTAAATTATTTAAGAGAGCTGGAGAGTTAAGTGTAGAGTTAAGAGTAACAAGATGGCAGCAGAGAGGAGAAGACCACACACTTTCCAACGAAAATATAATGTATTGGAGTTAAATGATGACAGAGAGTTGATAAAATGATAAAAGCTTGATTGTGAAGATATTCTTTATGTAACTGACTTAGTAAGAAATTTTATAACTTCCCCCACTCTACAAATCAATGCTTTGACTGCAGAAATTTAAAACAAATTAAAGTGAGTCTTAAATAGCACTATTGTGTCATTGACCACACCAAACACAGTAGTGGCCAAAAGTGATGTGCGGAGGTTTTTTATTTTATTTTAAATGACCCTACAAGTTTGCTTAAATATGAGGAAAATATATTTATATATTTGTAAATATTTTAAAATATGAGGGAAGAACAAAAAACACTAAACTTAGTGAAGGTGTATCTGACAAAATTATTTGGCAAAAAAGGCAAACTACAGCTACAGCATTTACTACAACATAATCAGTTAATATTTCATTGGTCCTCTCTTGTTTTTGCATGTGTTCATACTTTCTTTGTATGACAGCCTGGATAAAAATTATGTCCGCACAATTTGGCATGTTTCATTGTGTTATTGTTAACTAAATCAATCACATCTACACAAAATGCTTACAAAATCTTTAACACATTTTTAATTATATTAGAATAAAGTGTGAATATGTACATTTTCCTATGACGGAAATCACTTTTGACTACTACTGTATGGCAGTTCATTGACTTTGCAACTGATCTTCAAACCATGCGGCAAAACCAAGCCACTTTTATGAGGATTTCGGGCTTCCCTGGAGTTGTTGGAGCCATTGAGGGAACTTATGTTCGCATCATTGCTCCAACTATAAATGAGGAGACTTGTCAATAGAAAAGGATTCCACAGCATCACTAATAATTTGTGATAATTTTGCACAATGCAAAGCAATTTTTTTTCCAATAAATTTAAATATTAAAGTAATTAAATGATTGTATTATAATTACATTACATGATAGGTGTCATGCTGCTGTGACTTCACCCTTGCAGACTCAGTTCAGTGGTTGAGGGCGGTCATTTTGGGCAATTTACTTGATCAAATATTGATTGAAAATATTCAGTTTATTTGGCTACAGTGTTTGTTTGGTTGAAAAGGTTCAAGATACATTAAAAATATCAAGATACACTACCTTTGAAAAGTGTGGGCTTGCTAAGATTTAATTTTTTATGTTTTTGAAAGTCTCTTATATTCACCAAGGCTGCATTTATTTGATCAAAATACAGTAAAAATGGCAATAGTATTACAATTTAAAATAACAATATATTCAATCATATGAATATATTTTAAAATGTATACCTGTGATGAAAAGCTGAATTTTCAGCATCATTCCTCCAGTCTTCAGTGTCACATGATCCTTCAGAAATCATTCTAATATGCTGATTTGCTGCAGTTGTGGAAAAAATAAACTTTAACAATGATGAAGCTGGTTTGGAAAAAACAAACAGTGTCTTTAAAAGCTTTTATTCTTGGCAAGAAAGTCAATTCGGACATACAGAGGTCTGCAGTCAGCAAAGACAAAACACCGAAGCCTGTGACTCGTTCTTTTATACTCTCATTTCAGTGGGTGAGGGCTTCTTAGCCAATAACACAAAAATACTATAACAACTCCTTAGTTGGTGTTATCTGTCACACCTTAAGTGAAAAAAAAAAGGTTATCAAACAAAAATGTGTTTACTAAACTAGAATTCCTCTTATATTTAACAAAAACATCATATATAAGCTTGATATAATTAAAAACGCCTTATATGGTTTGATACAATTAAAAACACCTTATATGGTCAAAATCACACTTATTTCTTATTGTTATTAATGTTTCTTATTATTGTCAATGTTTCTGTGGAAACTGCGATGCATTTTTTTTCAGGATTCTTTTAGGAATCTGAACAAAGAGTTATAAATGTCTTTACTGTCACTTCTGATCAATTTAATGCATCCATGCTGAATAAAAATTTTGTTTTGTTTCTAGCTATATTTCCCAGCGCTAGTCAGATCTCATTTTGAGTGTAGAACCTGTAATAGATGTTGACAAAAATGAGTGAGGTGACAGTGATATGTGAGATGGTAAGTGTGTGTGTGTGTGTGTGTGTGTGTGTGTGTGTGTGTGTGTGTGTGTGTGTGTGTGTGTGTGTGTGTGTGAGGTGCCCCAGACTTTATGGCCCCACCTTGGCTGTCAAGCGAGCTGTTTGCTCATCCAGCTGGCCTGTCATATATCTGTTTCTCTGTGACACTTACATAATCTGCATTACATAAAAGTGCACCTGATAACTCATCCACCTGTGATCTCAAGGCAGGTGTCACACACATTCTTATTTGTCCTTTGACCTGCTCAGCTCTGCAGGTTACACATTGGTTACACAGGTTGGTTTCTTAACCAATCATACTAAAGTAAATAATACACTTTTTGATGTCAAATCTATTAGTATTGGTGCCCCTCAAGGTTGCGTGTGTTCTCCCATTGTTCACTCTATATACAAATGATTGCTCTAATAAGAATAACTATATTATCAATTACTCTGATTACACTGTAATACGAAGTCTGTTAGGAAAAGACCAGGATATATCAGAGTATCAGTCCAAAATTGAGAATTCTGTGCGGTGGTGTAATGTAAATCATCTTATTGTAATGGAAATGATAGTGGACCCAAAAAGATTAGGTGATTACAGTCCAGTAATCATTCATGGTAATATCATTAAGCAGGTGGATACCTATAAGTATCTAGGGGTGGTCATTGTTTGTTCATTTACTTGGAAAGCCCACATTGATTATCTTTAAAATTCCAGCAACGATTGTATTTTTTAAGAAGACTTAGGGCCCTATTTTAACGATCTGAGCACATAGTCTGAAGCGCAGGTGCACTTAGGGCATGTCCGAATCCACTTTTGCTAGTTTAACGACAGAAAAAATGGTCAGCGCCCAGGTGCATGGTCCAAAAGGGTTATACCTAGTCTCTTAATGAGTCATGGGTGTGTTTTGGGCGTAACGTGCAACAAACCAATCAGAGTCTCATCTCCCATTCCCTTTAAAAGCAAGTTGCGCTTGCACCATGGTGGATTCGCTATTTACATGGCGGAATTTGCGAGCGGAAAGACTGAACGCTTCTCCAGAGAGGAATCCTTTTATTTTTAATATTTAAAAATGTTTGTGTGCTGCTGCATGTCCCTGTGTGTGTAATAAGCAGAGTGTACGCGCGTTGTGCACCCGCCTATAGGCGCATATTACTAACGCGCCCTTTAAATAACACAAAATACTGCGCCATTGACTTTAGACCAGGTTTTTGTTGGTCAGTGGCGCAGTTGTTTTCAGTTGCCTCAAAATAGCAACGCGCCAACAATGCGCCTGAACACACCTCGTTTTCAGACCAGCACGCCCATGGGCGAACAGATGGGTACGAGTGCATTTGCTATTTAAGCAACGTGGCGCTGGATGTGAAAATGGTAACTGCGACGGGCTGAAACTAGCAAAAAACACTTGCGTCGCACATGGCATCGCATTGCGCCGGGTGTATGATAGGGCCCTCAGGCTGTTTGGTGTAAATCAGGGGATTATGCAATTATATTAGCAAGCAGTTTTAGGTAGTCTGTTAAATTATGGGATGCAAGCTTGGTATGGCAATCTTTCGGTCCAAAATCACAGCTTGCACGTCTTGTTAAAACTGCAATGACATTTATGGTGTAAGAGAGTACACATCACATCACTTCAATTCATTTATGAGTCCTTGGTTCTTAAGAATGCACAGACAATAGTGAGCGATTCAAGCCATGTTTTGTTTCCAATGTATCAACTTCTGCCATCAGGGAAGTTAGAGTCCCCTTTTGTAAGAGCAGCCATTACAAAAAATAATTTATGCCTGTATCTATTAATATAATAAAATAGTAAGATGTAGTCATTGTTATGAATTATTTTTAATGTTTTAATTTCATCCCCTTCAATGTTGTTGTCGTGTGTGTGTGTGTGTGTGTGTGTTGTGTGTTGTGTGTTGTGTACTACTGCAGCTTTGAGTCAATAAAGGACAATAAATTATACTCTAACTCTAACATTAGTCTGTGTCCCCTAAGTCTAACCTTTGAAAATCAGCGTCAAATCTGGTCCATATTGACGCTTTTTCTGGTGAAGAATCTTGCAAATATGGTAGACAGATGAAAACCAGTGCACTCTGACTCCCAGAAAATGTGTGCAAAAGTCAGCCAGTCATATCTGATCTGGTAATATACATCAGTGGGCATTGCTTGAAGCTGAGATTATACAACCAATCTAAAGTATACTGAAGATGTATTGACGTAATGGAATATGATGTATTTCAGACTTTCAGTGCCATCAACTGTTGCATTGTTGGCAAAGACACTTGGTTCACTGTTGAGCAGGACAAGATTTTATTATGAAACTTCCTTTGACTATTCATGAGTGTAACTAAAAATAGCATCATCTTTGTCATTATAGCTGACTTACATAACCTTGTGTCTTTTTGTTTAGTCTTACATTATTCAGGTACACTTCTAAAAATCTTTTCTTGAAGACTGTTTATTCCAGCATTGGACATATCATTGTTTGTCTGCTTGTTATTTTCCTGGCAGCATGGACTTAACTCTTCTCCTTCCTGTTTTTTCCTCTAGTATGATATTATGGGGCACTCCGGAGACGGTTTTGACATAGAACTGGTCAGATGTGACAAAGTGCCCAAGAACAACAAGGAGAGGCTGAAAGTTTTGAAGGTACAGTAATGCCTCTGTAATGCAGGTGTGACCTCATTTCCTTTTTTTGTTTTGAAGTCTATGCTCTTATGAATTCACTTGTGCTGACGTAGTAGCCAGCGTTTCTCCTAGAATTCCTCCTATTGTCTTATGTGACCACATCAGGAAGAAAGTCAAGCATAAATTCTCAGACATGAGACTGCAGGGATGGTCGCTGGGATTCACTGACGCACGACTGCAGCCAGATCGGGGCCTTCAAAAATTAAACAATCGCCTTTATTTCCAAAGCAAAGTACTAGTTATATTTCAGCCCCTGGTGTTTAAAACCATTGGCTAATTTACACTGAAAACACAGGTCTACACTTAATACAAAAAGTTATCCAAGATTTATTCTCTGAAAATATTGTTGCCTACACAGAAAATAGCTGCCCAGCAGCTCTGCCAAAATGACTGGCAAGTGGACTGCATTGCCTTAAAGCCAAGCGCACTACAAGATTGTAGCTTGATGCCCTTTCATGTTTTAAAATTGCAAATAGTATTCAGTTAAAAAGCCACGTCTTGATCAATTTGCAAAGTGTGCGGCACGCTCAATACATTTCAAACAGGTTTGAAATGTGACCAACCAGTCGTCAGGTGTGTGCACTGTCCTGACTATCACAAAAGCAGCTGTGAGCCAATGAAATTGCAAAATAGAAAAAGAGCGCAATTGGAGAGTAAAGTATACTTCAGTTTTGATGCGAACGTGCACAAGCAGAGCAATAGTCACACTGCACAAACACAGGCAAGTCGACACATGCACACTAAAAGTTTCATCCTTGTCCACTGTCTGCACTATTTCTCTCCAGAATGAGAGCAATAAAAAATGTCTTCGTACTCTTTTAAACTAGAGTGACAAGTATCTCTTAAAGGGTTAGTTCACCCAAAAATGAAAATTTTGTCATTAATTACTTACCCTCATGTCGTTCCAAACCCGTAAGACCTTTGTTGATCTTCGGAACACAGATTAAGATATTTTTGATGAAATCCAACAGCTCTGTGACCAGCTATTTAATTAACACTTTCAAGGCCCAGAAAGGTAGGAAAGACATTAGCCACTTTTCCACCGTCAGGCCGAACGGTTCTTAGAATGTAAGGAGCATTTCCAGTTGTGTTTCCACTTGAGCCTGGTACGGCACGGCACGATTACAAACCGTTCTCGGCCCGGAATTCTCGGCACGGTTGTCTAACAGTGCTGAATCGTGCTGGTAGAATCCGTGAAGTGACGTCGCCTCAGGATTGCTCACTTGTCTGTTGCCTGGCTACCAGTTTCTCTATAGCTGGCTAAGCGCTCTATTTGAGCGGCGTAAACACAAATTAATAATAAAATTAAAAGAAATATCTGATCATCCTCCATAATGTGGTCGTTATTTACATCTCATTTCATCAGTAAACCGCTGTGTTACCAAGGCAACGACTGACGCTTTTGTATGACATTCCAAAAGGTGGCCGTTATCAGCCCCACAGTGGAAAATGAAACCAGAACCGTACCAGCTGGCCTGGATTGGCACGGAATAGAACGGTTACGCAATGAGAACCGTTCGGCCTGGTGGTGGAAAAGCGGCTATTGTTAAAATAGTCCATGTGACTCCAGTGGTTCAACCTTAATTTTATGAAGCGACAAGAATACTTTTTGTGCGCAAAAAACAAACAAAAATAACGACTTTATTCAACAATTTCTTCTCGTCTTTGTCAGTCTCCTACGCTTTTGACGTAGTAAATACAGTGTAGCGCTTCCGAATTACGTCAGAGCTACGCCAGAACGCCGGCTTACCATTGGCCGATGCTGTTCACGTGAGCACCACGACGCATGCGTGTGATGCTGACGCAGGAGCTGGCCAACATAAACAGCATAGGAGACTGACACAGATGAGAAGAAATTGTTGAATAAAGTCGTTATTTTTGTTGGTTTTTGTGCGTAAAAAACAATTCTCGTCGCTTCATAAAATTAAGGTTGAACCACTGGAGTCACATGGACTATTTTAACAATGTTTTTACTGCCTTTCTGGGCCTTGAAAGTGTTAATTAAATAGCTGGTCAGAGAGCTCTCGGATTTCATCAAAAATATCTTAATTTGTGTTCCGAAGATGAACGAAGGTCTTACAGGTTTGGAACGACATGAGGGTGAGTAATTAATGACAGAATTTTCATTTTTGGGTGAACTAACCCTTTAATTCCCCCCACACTAGCGCGCATCAACACGGGTATCTGTTGATGTTCCGCCTCCGTTTTTTAAAAAAAAATTGAAATAATAGAACGGGCCATACTAATTGGGGGGGTGGGGGGGGGGGGGGTTCAAGAAATGCATATGAGAGTGCAGTTGAAAAAAATCAGGCTGTGCGCATAACATGCTGCTGATGAAATTTACATCTCACACTATGCATAGCCTTTTGTACACGTAAAAAAAAAAGTGTACTTTGGGCTGTAGGCATTAGGAAATCAAAAAAGCATCAAACTGCTCTCTAACCACTGTCTCTGTATTTTTTGTTGCTGTATAATGTTTCCCATTAATTACCTAGGCTCTGGCAGCCCGTCAGTCTAATCCCGTCACAGTTTCATAATAAACCGTGGATATTTTTACACTTCTCATAATAAAATAAAGGTCTCTAATGTTGTGTTTTGTGCAGTGCTTTGGCAAAACATCTGTCAAGCGAACTAAATTCGAAAGTGTGTGTTCAGCGGATCGGTTCACAGTGAATGCAGCATCTGTGCATGTGCTGTGACTTTAACAACGGGCACTAGTTACGCATGATTTTCAAATTCGCATAATTTTCAACATTTTTGTGGGCCGATGATTACAGCATTTCAGTAGATTTGTAATGAGACGCATAATCCTGTTTTTACAGAAACTGCAGTTTTACGCCAAAATAAAAGCTTGAGGGTTTAACTCTTGCAAGTGAAGAAATTACGACAGTGATGTAAAGTAAAATAATGTACTTATGGAACAGTCGTTTTTTATTTACACTGCAGATAATTTTTACTCTGTTCAATTTGGACTTCAAAACAGGCCTTTAAAGCTCTTAAATTTTAACTTTCAAAGTGCACCAGATTGATCCATTTAACTTTAAAATATATTTCTTCCAACGGGGCATGTCCCTGGACCCACCATGAGTGACCAAACATCCACCCCCATAGTCTCACAAAATCCTCTGGGAAACACTGCTGTACCTCTTTTTCTTGGCTCTGTTTCCCATTAATCTTTCCAACAATGGCTTCAAACCCTTCCTCCATGTTGTTTATTGAGATGTTGTGAAGAATCCACTCCCATGTGTGAGCTATGTGTGCGTTTACCGCCCTAGGAAGTGCATTAAAACAAACTGTTTAGCATATGGCCTTTTCTTGTCCTCTTGGGCTGCTGAATATGCATTATAACCTCTTCTTCTGCTGTACGCCACTGTCCCAGACCATGCACGCCCACTCGCAGTTCTGCATGAGCGGAGACTACACTCTGGAGGGCACCGAACACGCCGTGAAGGTGCTGGCGCGCGAAGAAGCCGACGAGCATTTCGTCATTGTGTTGAGCGATGCCAACCTGGAGCGCTATGGGATCAGCCCCGACCGGTTCGCACGTGCCCTCACCAGTAACCCGCAGGTCAATGCCTTCGCCATCTTCATCGGTTCCCTAGGAGACCAGGCGGACAGGTGAGGTTAATGTCCCGCAGCAGGTTGTGTGTTAAACGTTAGCGTGCTTGGTTAAAGGTTAAGCCTAGATTAGAACCGGAATGCTGCTGTGCGGTGAAATGCCTTTGAGTGAAAGTCAGTCTCTAAAGTTCTCTCAGAAAAACAAGGCCCATTTCAGTGCTAATTGCAGTGCAAAGTCTCAAATGTTTAGGGCGGCACTATAAAGCATAATGGGTTTGAATTGTAATTAACATTCCCTTTCTGGAGCCGTGTCAATTCTTTGCTGTGGCCTGTTTGATTTGTACGGCTCTTCTCAAATAAAAGACGAGAGTCTATAGGCTCATGTTCAGCTCTCTTTGGTGCATTGTTCATGTTTTTTGAAGGATTTTGCGGGTCTTGACACATAGAGGGCACAGAAGGAGAGCTTGAAGGCATGCGGAAGGCACCGCCGTGGTGGTCGGACACGTCCCATATAGGCTGTCTTTTCATGGCCTCCGTGATTTAAAGAGCAGTCCTCTCTGAACATGTGCCTTCTTTTTAAAGCGACTAAATGACAGTAATGAATGATTAATGGGGAGGGAGGGGCGGCTGCTAAGTGAAAGGACATGGGCGGCACTTTGCTTTCAGTCCCTCTTAACTAACAGGCTTTTCCCAAGACCCTGTATCTTATCAAAGCCCCTCCATGAATGACAGCCATTGTCCCTCCTATGGAGGATAGGAAAAGCTCATTTGCATTGCTAATGTTTGAATTGGGGGGCTCTTTTCTCTTTCTCTCCGACATCCAGGCTCCAGAGGACTCTGCCGGCCGGACGATCTTTTGTTGCCATGGACACCAAGCAGATCCCTCAAATCCTTCAGCAGATTTTCACATCCACCATGCTGTCCAGTGCCTAGAGAACACTAGTTGGGTGAATCGCACCAAACCTGCCACGTCACTGATGACACGCAGTGATCTCTGCGTCCAGGCGTAACAGGTCAAATCTCATGAAAACATGTTACAGGTCTACATGTCACTGGAAAATCAAAAGAAATAAGGCATTATACTTTTTTTTATTTATACACATTTTCTCCCCGAATTCTCATTAACATTCATTCTTGTAGTGTAATAAAATTGGTATTAATATATTATAAGATGATATGTTGTACTGACGTTCATTGTAATAGAATTATGGAATTACAAAAAAACATTTAGGAGTAAAACTGGATGTTTAAATAAAACATTAGTGATAAAATGTATGCTGATAAAAAAAAAAATGCTAATCCCCATTGAGAATAAATAATAATAACAACATTTATTCTCGAGAGTAAAATGTCCATAAAAACAGTGAAAATACATACATAAATAAAACATAACTGACATTCATGTATGCTGATTTAAATATATATATTTATATATATATATTTTGCAATATGTTTAGCAAAATGTGAATGACAGTAATTGGAAGCACCTGTGAATTACAAAAAAAACTCAAAAGTAAAATGTAAATGTGGTGGTGAGAATTTGGGGGGATATGCGTAATTGTCATAAAAATGGTTGTTTGTTTTATTTGTTTTGTTTAAAAACTAAACTTTTAAAAATCATTTTTTGTGACCTGGACATGTCAGTTTCTATGTGGATCCTCTGTTTTTGGTCTGTTTTCACTCGAAATGGGTCTTCTTTTTCTGAAAAATGAGTGAGAGATTTCTTCACAATCTATACAAACAAAACTAGAGACCTGTCTGCTCTCAATACACCCTCAGTCACAAGCGCCATGGCTTTATATATGGACTATACTTCATACAAATCCATAGTCACAATTCACTATTATGGGATGCATCAGGACTGAACTGTATAAATCTACAATATTTGCACAAAAATATATTTTATGTACAATATTTGTACATAAAGTGTTATTGAAAATGAGATAATATTTTAAGTTTGGCAGTCTATTGTTTTAACATATTCTATTAGGCTATTAACATAATGTCTAAATGGCTATCCATGCTATGTTAAGACTGGTCTATCAGGTGAGTGCATTGGTTTGATTGTGTGTTTAACAGTGCTGGGCGATATAGTTAAAGTGTTAGTTCACCCAAAAATGAAAATTCTGTTATGAATTACTCACCCTCATGTCATTCCCAACTCGTAAGCCCTTCGTTCATCTTCGGAACACAAATTAAGTTATTTTTGATGAAATCCGAGAGCTCTCTGAGCCCTCCATAGACAGCTATTTAATTAACACTTTCAAGGCCCAGAAAGGTAGTAAAAACATAGTTAAAATAGTCCATATGACTACAGGGGTTCAACCTTAATTTTATGAAGCGACAAGAATACTTTTTGTGCGTAAAAACAAACAAAAATAACGACTTTATTCAACAATTTCTTCACGTCTGTGTCAGTCTCCTACGCTGTTGACGTAGTAAATACAGTACAGCGCTTCCGAGTTACGTCAGAGCTACGCCAGAACGCCGGCTTACCATTGGCCGATGCTGTTCACGTGAGCACCACGACGCATGCGTGTGATGCTGACGCAGGAGCTGGCCAACATAAACTGACACAGATGAGAAAAAATTGTTGAATAAAGTCGTTATTTTTGTTTGTTTCTGCGCACAAAAAGTATTCTTGTCGCTTCATAAAATTAAGTATGAACCCCTGTAGTCACATGGACCATTTTAACAATAGCCGCTTTTCCACCGCCAGGCTGAACGGTTCTCATTGCGTAACCGTTCTATTCTATTCTATTCTATTTTAACAATGTTTTTACTACTTCTCTGGACCTTGAAAGTGGTAATTAAATTGCTGTCTATGGAGGGGTCAGAGAGCTCTCAGATTTCATCAAAAGAGATGAACGAAGGTCTTACAGGTTTGGAACGACATGAGGGTGAGTAATTAATGACAGAATTTTCATTTTTGGGTGAACTAACCCTTTAAATGTATATTAATGCCTTTTGATTATATTCAAAAAATTAAGTTAAACATTAAAATAATGCAATATTCAAACGACAAAATATTATATAATATTGGGCAACACTTTATTTTAGTGTCTTTGTTACACGTTACATGTAGTTACTGCAGTAATAACTATAAATTATGCATAATTACATGCAGCTAACCCTAAATCAAATCCCAACCCTATAGTAAGTACATGTAGTTAATTATTATTACTCAGTACTTAAGTGTATACTTACACTGTAACACGGACACCTTACAATAAAGTGTAACCTAATATTGTATTATTATGTAGTACTAAAAAAATAAAAATAAAATAATATTGTAAAATTTGTACAAAATATTATTCACAACATTCATAATGTTGCGTAATTATATCAGTAAAAATACCCAGCTGTTGTGGTTAAGAGTGTATTAATAGATCATGAGGCGTGTCTGAGTGTAACCTGTTTTGTTTTCAAGAGCCCTGTATTGTGTTAGAGTTGGCACTATTTTGTCAAGTTTGTTGGGATTTTCCGAGTGTTCTCTAAACACATCCTGTAGTTTATGGGAGGGATTGAGACTGAAGCGAACGAAAGAGAGAGTCAGCCGCACACCACCACCACCCCATCACCCAAGACTTCTTCGTAAATCTCTTTCCGTCCCGAGAAACCAGAACCTCAAGTGCAATTCCACACCACATTCCTCAGCCGTCCCATTACACACTCATCACTCTTTAACCAAATGAGCGTAAATGAAAATGTATTTGGGACCTCTGACAGACCTGACACTCGGCTCAGCTGACACAGAGCTGCGAGGAACTTTAAAGGAAAAACAACGGCTCACAGAAATAGCAGGTCCAGAGGTCAAAAGAACAGCTAAAGTTTGCGTTTTCAGCACTCAAAGACGAGGATATTTTTACTGCAGAAAAGTATAGCCTTCTGTGCATCCTGTGTTTGTGAGTCATCTTGAGGGAGATGTTTTTTTCTTTCTTGACTTCCTGTCATATTTGACCTCTGCTCTGTCCCAGGCCCATGTTAGCACTGCTGAGTGTGAAATGTTGTCCACCTGACTGCACGCGCTTCTTCACTGCTTGCGCAAACTTCTCCGATACGCTTTCCAAGTGCTCCATCTATGTCAGCATTCTTTTTCCTTCCTGTCCCCTGGACCCACTGACGCCCGGCGCTGCCACCCTGCCTCTCACAAGGAGCTGAGGAATCCAGCCCCTGGCTCCAGTTACGCCACACTCCTGAGATGTTGCCGAGGAGAAAGTGGGACTGTAATTTATAGAATCTGGCCAGCATGATGGGTTGAACTTTGGAAAGCCAGCAGGTAGCAGGAATGTCCTATAGAATGTTTCTACTGAAAACACTGACGCTCTGTTCCAAAACCTACTGAGCTGCCTACTTAATGAAATAGTTCACCCAAAAATGAAAATTTGCTGTTAATTTACTCTCCCTCAGATCATCCAAGATGTGGTCTGAAGACTTTTTTACTTCAGTAGAACAGTAAAGAAGATTTTTAGCTGAAACTGTGGTCATTGGTGATTTGTATAATGCAAGTCAACGGCTACCGTCACTTTGAGAGTCAGAAAAACAGATAAACTGGCAAAACAAAATTAATACCCGCGGCTCCTGACGATTCATTGGCCCTGTCCCAAATGGCACCCTAAACACTCGCAGTCTTCCTACGAGTCCGCACTTGCTTTGGCTGTCGGGAAGAAGCCTGTTACGGAAGTGAAAGTGCGCACCGAAGGTGCATATTGACTGCAAAGGGGGCGCTCACAAGCACCCTTCTGAAACCTAAAATGACAAATAGGACACCCTACGGTCTTTTGGACTTAACCAACAAGCGCACGTGGCAGTTATTGTAAGTCCACAAGACCGTAAGTGCATATTAAGTGTGCCATTTACGACAGGGCCATTGAGGTCTTAAAGCGAAACGATCGGTCTGTGCAAGACTGAACATTATTTACAACATTATTACCTGTAATCCACTGCCTCGGCAAACGGTCTTGAGTGTGTTCGTGATAGTCTGGAGCGCAAGCTTCCTATCGCATATGTGCGGGACCTCGAACGTTGAGAATCTGTGAAAATTCAATCTTCCCGATTGAGAGCATGCATATATAGGTTGCGGCATCCAGGATAAGCACAAGCACCACTTTGATGAACAATACAACACGTGCGTCTTCCCTCTGTTGTAAACAAACACACAGAGCTTCAGCTCACGTGTGAGTTTTGCTCCCGCAAATACGTCATTATGCGACTGGAAGCTCGCGGTCCAGACTGTCATGAACGCGCTCAGGACCGTTTGCAGAGGCTGTGGATTACAGGTAATAATGTTTCTGTTTCTTGCACAGACCGATCATTTTGCTTCATAAGACGCCAGGAGCTGCGGGTATTAATTTTGTTTTGCCTGTGTACGTTTTTTTGACTCTCAAAGTGATGGTATCCATTAGCCCCTTTCACACATACAGTCTTTACTAGTAAATTACCGGTAACAGATCATGTGTGAACAGGACCTTTTCGAAAATACCGGTAAATTGGTTCCAGCAATTTACCAGTAAGGGAAGTTGTAACATTACCAGTAAATTACCGGTAATGTGCTCTGTGTAATCGTGGAATGAAGATTTCCGGTATGGAATCAGAACGCGCTGACGTAAGAAGTCTGCTTTGGCCCAATCATAAAGTTCTTATGAAGATGCAAGATTACTCCACGCTGCTTACAGTAAGCCTTTTAATAGTTTGTCTATGTAAATATGCGCTAAATGATCATCTTTGACCGCTGCACCACGTCTCGCAGCTTTTTCAACATGTCGCGCTCGAGACCCAGCCTTCTTTTCCTTACTGTCAGCGCTGCAGCTCTGCAGTTTGATAGGCTACTATTATGCGCGTCTCGTGTTTTTAAGAGCAAAAACGATTTCTGTTTGATCATCCGTTATGCCTGTCACTCAGACGTCAAAAAGATGTTGTCAAATTGAACAAATAGTGAAACTAAAGCGCTTCACCTCATGCGGGCGGATGAAGACAACGGCGCAGCGTTTTAAGATAATTTCTGATGACTGACATCACAGAATTTACCGGTATTTTGCTGCTGATGTGTGAATGGTCTCTTACTGGTAAAAAGCCAGAACGCCATTGCTTGTGTGAACTCATTAAAAGTTTTCTATTTTAGTTGAAAATGTAAGTGGCCCCAAAGTAAATAACTAATGTTTTTTTACAACGGAAATGAATCAATCAAAAACGTACTTTAGCTGGACAATAACTTTTTCTCTTTTTTTTGAGTACAGCCGAAAACAATCTCTCTTCCATTAATTTCCTATTATCACTGTAAAGCTGCTTTGAAGCAATCTGTATTGTAAAAAGCACTATATAAATGAAGGTGTCTTGACTTGACATATTTCTGTATTTACCGGTAAAGTCATTCTGGTGATTTTACGGTAATCTACCGGTATTGCTACGTCAAAGGGGCCATTGACTTGCATTATATGAATCACCAAGGACCACAATTTCAGCAAAAAATCTTCTTTACTGTTCTTCTGAAGAAAAAAAGACACCTACATCTTGGATGGCCTGAGGGTGAGTAAATTAACAGCAAACCCTTTAAGGCCATGTGTCCACCAAGGCGGTTATAGTCGACTGAAAACACCTAGCTGAGGGTGCTTGAGCACTTCTGCGCCACAGCTCACTAGGGTTTGGATCAGAGCCCGAGTGGATCCGCTGTGCCTTGAAAGACTGATGCATGTTCACACATATGGGTACATCACTTGAAAGTGCGTGCTGCCGTCACGTACTTTACTGGAATGGCGTGCCAAGACTCAATAAATGAATCATCACACTTCATTCACCCACACAGGCCAACTTTACTAATCATAAAGACTAATTGTATTTTGAAACTGCCAACATGTCTTGTAAAAACAATTACAGCCATTGAAGGTCATAAATTAAGTCTGAGTTTGACTTGTTAATTGCTGCTGAACATGTATATTATTGTCTTCCTGGTATCTTTTGATTTTGATGTGGTCTGTTTTTTTTTTTTCCGATGTAGAGTGGTGTAATGAATACATGTTAACACATCAAATAAACAATGAAGATCTATATTTGTCTGTTAGTGTGTAAAATGACCCCTTAACTGCTTACTGTTAGGGGCTGTTCACAGGAAGTGTAAATGTGTTTCTTTCTGCCTGCATGTGCTTTTTTTAAGTGCCTAATTTAAAATTGCATTTTTATTGTTCTTGCTTTGTTTTTGGTGTCCCATAAAATGTATTTTGGTCCTTGCCTCCTCTTTTTCATCGTTGCATATAATTATGCATAATTTACTGTTATTACTATGGTAAGTACATGTAATATATGTAACAAGGACACTGTAAAATAAAGTGTTACCCCTAACCCTAACCGTAACTCTATAAGTATATGTAATTAATTAATATTACTCAGTACTTATTTGAGTAAGTTCAATGTAACTCCTATAATTCCTGTGATGGCAAAGCTGAGTTTAACACATAATATGCTAATTTGCTGCTCATACATTATTATTATTATTATGTTTAAAACAGTTGATTCTTAATATTTCTTGTGTAATGTTGAATATAAAGTTTAAAAAAACAACAACAAACAGCATTTAGAAATCTTAAATGCTGGTTTGTTTTAAATGTACCCCAACGGCTGGGTTTGTCCATATTTGACCCAAATTTGGGTTGAAACAGCCCAGCATTTATTAGAATGAACATTACAAATGTTATTGCACTTTTGATCAATTGAATTTGCCCTTACTAAATAAAAGTAATCATTTTTTAATAAAAAATCTTACAGACCCCATACTTTTGAACGGTAGTGTACGTGCGGCGAAAAAAGCAGTAGGTTGCAACTGTTTTTTGGGTGGAAATATCCCCATCCTGAATCCTCTCAATCAAATCAGTGCTTAAGCTGATAGGAACATCAGTTGTTAATGATTTCCATTGGCTGAAAGATTGACTAAAGGTGACAAATTCACCTCCAGCTGACCTGCTTGTGTCATTTGACCTAGTGTGTGAAACAATGATAAGATAAAGCGTCTAGACTTCTCAGAAGTGTGCTGAAAGCTGTGGGTAAATGTTTTTTGTTTTTTTTCTGTGATATGTAGGTTTTGTTCAGGCAATGACATGAAGTCCTGATGTCTTCCATGTTCTTCAGACTCCTCAAGCAGATGTCAAAACACCCACCTGCACCTCAAATAACCACCTTTAATCTGTGTTAACGTTTGTGATGTCACTCTCTGCTTCTCGTTCTGTCATTTTCCTGCAGAACACAGTTATTTTAAAGCATAACTACAATGGATTTTCTTAATGAATGTTGTACATGCTATATAATTTTTTTCCCTTTAGGTGCTGTTTTTCATGTAGTGTTAACTGGGGGAGGTGTGGACTGATCTGTGATGACACAGTTTCATACAGTAATTGTGCAATAATCGAACTCATCACACACTCATGCCTAGAGCCATGTGACCTCTGCATGAACACAGTCTTCTATTTACAGCTAATCTGTAATGCACTTGCACACTAAATGGGAGTATTCTAATAAACGTCTTGCACAAACGGACGGGTCCAGGTGTGTTGTTCCCTTTGTTTGCCAGTATTTGATGAGGCTTGACTGGCTAACATGTGTCTGTCCTAACAAGCTACCTGATGCCACTGATAGTGGACAGGAATGGAAAGAGGAAGCAGCTAATTAACACATGGGATCTGCAGCCGCAGAAAGTTCCACAGAATTTGATAATGCTTTCAGCCACTTAAAAGGGTGTCTCTCCACTTCATATTTGTCAACCCAGGTTCATTGGAAAAACATGCCTGTGGCGGAATTTCAGCAGTATGACATTATGTTGCATTTGCACATTTTGCAACACTATTTATTGTATAAAGAACTATATAAGTAAAGGTGACTTGACTTTCTAAGTGAAATGCACATTCAGATTTATCTGAAACAGATGAACGTGAATGTTTTATTACATTGGTTGTATTCAGGGCTTGACATTAACTTTTTTGCTCACCAGCCACTGTGGCTAGTGGTTTTCCAAAGTTACTAGCCACACAGCCTTTTCACTGGCCACAATTCTGACATCGATACCATGGGGAAAAACTGCCATAGAGATATCTTTTAATATTATCTCATAATTTGGCAGCAGGTATATTAGGCTACTGTCACTTTAAGACCTGATCCGTGTCCATTATACTGTTACACATGCGTTTTCTTCCTCAACTGTTTACATTCACTTAAAACATAACTGACTGAATAATGCCAAAATTTGGCATGATTTAGTGTGTATTTGGCATGATTTAGTGTGTATTTGACTGTTTAAGCACAATAAGTAGTGAAAAAGAACTCAATTTAGTACTGAAAGGATGGCTTTATGTGCGCGCACTTTGGGAGTGAGCACAAAATCTGCGGGAATGAGTAAAATTATGTGCAATACGAGCAATACCGAAAAAATCCTGAAATTCAAGCCCTGTAAGCACCAATATTCATCCGGAGCAAATGAAACGAGTGAGTGAGGGGAGGCGGGTTTGTGTGTCAACTCACTGTTGGAGAGATGAGAGAGTGAGAAAGCTCAGCTGGTATCGTGTGTCTATTCAGCGGAAAATGAGTAATGAAAGCTTTTAAGATATTTAAGTATTGATTAAAATCAATATTTTTGACAACACTACATTGCACTTAGTTTATTACTACAATTACTACAATTGAAAAATGTATGTATTATATATAAAATTCAACCTGTCAAAGTGGCTAGTAGGAGTGACTGCGTTACACGCCACTGCTGAAATCCACCCGCATTTGACGGGTGTTAATTAATGTCAAGCCCTGGTTGTAATTATCATGGTAGCGTCTGTAAAAGGTCTATCGTGTTTGAAAATAATGTAGCACCTAGACTAAACCTGATAGTGTTAACAAAAGCAAATGTGATATAAAAACACATTTGGAAAGCTAAAAGCAGCACATCACAAATGCACCAGGTGAGCTACCGAGCAAGTTTACTACATCAGAAAAACCACGTGGAGCTGGTCATATAATGTAAACATCAAAATGTATTTACAAATCATGCACTATGGTAAAAGTGTTTTGAGGTCATAACATAGCATTGTGCAAGGAACCGCACAAAATTATTTTATCAAAGGGTACATAACACACACAATACATCTTAACCCTGGATAACTTTTGATTCACTATACATTCGTGTTGTTTGCATTATATGCACATTTGATGCAGTTTCACTCCCCGCCTGCAGTTTACTCATGACCGGGAACAAACAAATACACTTGCAGAACTCCGTTGCTGCTCCAGAAAAACAAACTGCATCCACTGTTTCCTTAATGCTGGGTTATTTGGGAAGCTGAACAAGGTTATCTTTCCCTCACAACCAGAAACACACTTCTTTAGTGACATTGTTGATTTCGTGGTCTAAAACAAAATGACAGCGCTGCCGACGGCTTCCGTAACCCGAACGAAGCTCGTTGATGGGCACGCTCACACACGCTCCTCCGGGAGAAGTGCCCATACAAGCAATTCCGCCCTTTATGAAGTCATACAGGGCCATACTCGAAAAAAACTTTCCGAAACTTGCTCGAATCCCGAAGGAGTGTATTTGGCACAGAAATTCTCCGTCATACGTCCAACTTGTTTTTTGAAATTTTGGCCATGTTTAGCATGAGCATCCAACTCTTTAACAGTGTAAATTAGTCAGAATGCATGAAATAGCACTAGACCCCCCCTTTAATCAATCGATAATCTGCCACTATTCATTTCATCTGAAAAATTGTGTGTATGGTAGGTATGTTTTTGGAGTTTTGCAAAAATGTAGGTAGAGGTACGTTTTTCCAACAAGCTTGTGTTGATTTTTGTCATGCTTCAAGGTGAACTATGTAATTTCTGCATTACTAGCAACGAAATTGCAAATGGATTCCACCTGGAAATGTTACCCTATAATCCTTTGCTCTGTTATTATATTCAGGCCTATGGCGCTGCAGGTTAGTTCTGAATATTAGTTAGTTACACATTTCCTTTATGAATGTTCAGTGTGGATCAGTTCCTGCATTCTGTGTGCTCATTTGAGTGAAAGTTGCCTCAAACTTGAAAATCCTTTACTCACCTTTGTGTCATTCCAATATGCTGTTTGTGTATGGAACGGAAAAGAAGGATTTTGGAAAAATCAGGAAACCTCATAAAGCACTCAATGATTGATATTGACAGACGATTTTATTTTATTATTTTGATGAACAGGCCAAATTTAAGTTGTTATTCACTGAAAATCTCAATAATTTCTCCATTTTACATATTCAGACCTGCATTTGTTTACAGCACAAAATCAATGGGGTTTTGACATTAATAACTTCAAACTTGCTCCACACCATTTTAAAATATGAATATGAGGACAAACTACCCTATGACTTCAGAAGAGCTATACAGACTATTTTTATGGAGCCATTGTCATTATGAACTTTTGTTACATGGAAAAGAGCAGCTTCAAGAATTGCAACAACATGACAGAACTTTTGGGAATTTGGGAATTAAATGTTTTTTTTTTTATTGTATAGAGGCCTTTGTCATATTTATTTAACAGTCTGTCAGCTGTTGTCTAATTTTCCATTATCAGACAATAAGGGATTCTTGGGAAAGGGTCATGTAGGGGGGTTTTCCATGAGAAAGTATAGGAGGCCAGGTGTCTGGGGATAGAGGAGATGTGTCAGCGCTGACTCTATCTGTCATGGCTGTTGGGTCAGGATTACGACAGCCTGCTGTCGGCCTGTGTGTGTGTGTGTGTGTGTGTGTGTGTGTGTGTGTGTGTGTGTGTGTGTGTGTGTGTGTGTGTGTGTGTGTGTGTGTGTGTGTGTGTGGGGTGAGGGGGGGGGGTATCGTGGGGGGGACTGTTTTAGCAACGGCCACAGGTGCTCATCAGGTGGGCTTTACTATAGAGCTGTCATTACTACCCAATTAATCTGTCAGAAACTGCCAGCAGGATTGAGGAACGTAAAAAATATTCCTTTTTGCATCCATCTAAGCTGTCTGTTATGAACAGACCCTCTGAAATGCACTCTGTCTTTAGTAACTATATGTCTTATCAGCACTGAATTGCCATTAACACTTCTTTGAATGCTCTCTATTTCACATTCTGATCACTCAGCATTCACGATATAACAATCTCATATCTTATTGCTCAAGTATTTCCTAATTTCATTGAAAGTAATGAGTCATCAGTTCATGTGCAACTCGGTCTTAAGACCGGATCTGTCCTGTTCGACCCCGTGGGGGTGCGAAAGAGAAGAATATGAATATTCAGGGTCCGATGACTTCATCCATCAAGACCAACAAGGTGCCAAGTGTTCAGTGTGAGCCTATGGGGCATGATGGATAAGATCGGACACCGGATCTTCTTCTCTTTTGTTTCTCAGATCACGCTGCTGAGGCTGGAGAGGGGAAGCAGATTCCAGCCCTGCAATTCACTCTGCCAAAACACTGCAACTTCCACAAGCGCTGGTGTCACATGGGATGCAAACATGTCCAGATGTCTTGGACTGAGTCTAACTTGGTCTCTAAATCTTCTTAGCAACATTCAATCAGCCTTTTGTTTATTCATTATTTACCCTTTCAAATTGTTTGAGTTTTGAGTAAAGGAGTAGTTTACACAAAAATGAAACTTCTGTCAGTATTTACTTTGCATTGAAATCCTGAAAGATTGTTTAATGAAAAAGCTGTGTGATGATTCTTCAAAATTGCTAATTTGTGTCCATGTTAGAAAATTAGGTCATACATGTTTGGAATGACATGAGTGTGAGTGATGACAGATTTGTAATTTTTGGGTGAACTGAAGTACAGTATGTTTGACTGGATATTATATTTCTACATCTGATTCAGTGATTCCTGCTCTCCATTCTTGTGTTCTTCCGTCACTGGATTATTCAGATGGGTGTGACGCCTTGTGTTTGGAGGATGTGTTGTACTTTACAGTGTGTGAAGTTTGCTGATTAGTTTAGCAGGATGTTCAGTTCCTGTGTGTGTGTGTGTGTGTATGTGTGTGTGGGTGTGCGTGTCTGTCCAGCTGGCCCACACTGATCCACGCCTCTCATTTTCCCAGCACAGAGTCCAGGCTCTGTCCACAGCTGCATATACTGGCCTTTCACTGCTGCCTGATGCAAATGAATGGTCACTCAGCGTTTCATAATTTGATCTGTGCTGTAGAAGACCCCCGGGGGACCCGACAACACACTTTATACAAAAAGTTATAGTCAGGTATAGTCACTATAGTCAAAAATGTAGGCAAACTTATTTGTTATTTGTTTGTTTATCATGCTGTTAAAACATTTTGTTTTGTTGTGTTTTGTTTTTTGTGTAGTTTTGTAGGCAAACTTGTTTGTTAGAAACAATTGTTTTTCATGATCTTAAGACATTTTTTACTTGTGTTTTGTTTTTTGGTGTTTTTTGTTTGTTTGTTTGTTTTTGTAGAAGATCCCTGTGTGACCCGACAACACACTATGTACAACAGAGTAAAAAGTTTGTCGTTCTTATTTTGTGTGTGTGTGTGTGTGTGTGTGTGTTCGTTTGTGTGTGTGTCTGTGTGTGTGTTCATGTTTTTATATCCTGGTGGGGACTTCAACCTGAATGCATACTGACTCAAGGGGACTCGTGTCACCGTGGGGACCTAAATTGAGGTCCCCATGAGGAAAAAAGCTTATAAATCATACAGAATGAGGGTTTTTTTTTTTTTTTTTTGAAAATGTAAAAATGCAGAAAGTTTTCTGTGATGGGTAGGTTTAGGATTAGTGTAGGAGGATAGAATATACAGTTTGTACAGTATAAAAACCATTATGTCTATGGAGAGTTCCCACAAAGATAGTGAACCAGACTATCTGTTTTTTGTTGTGTTTTTTTGTTTTGTTTTGTTTTCTTTTGCAAATGAAGTTTCATCTCTAGATGAAAAGCTTTTACACAATGATGGCCTTTTCTCCACTGAACTGATGTTCCCACAGTCCTCACCATTTTTCTCTAAATTATTGCTTTTCTCCTTGGAGAAAGTTAATTATGCATTATGCCAGATTGTTCCATAACAAGCCATATTTTAACAGACGTTGGTGTATCATAGAGACCACAGGCAGCCTGTGAGAGCAAGTCACACATGTTCAAGTCACAAGTAAGTCACTACCATCAATTCTTGAGTCAAGTATCAAGTTGAGGTGCACACAAGCAAGTCAAGTCGAGTCAAGTCAGTGGCTCCTGCTAAGTCACAGTACCAAATAACAAAAACAAGTATAGTTTATATTCAGGGCCGTAGCTGTACCCGGGGCCCCGGTGCAAGTTGTTGCTGTGGGCCCCCTCGGTTGAAATCGTCACCACCTTTCTCCCCTCTAGTGACAGGCCTGTTTATTTTTACCACAACCTACTTATTTTTATTTTTTTTATTCAGTAATTATGAACTTTTTAAATTATACATTTACAATAATAATAATAATAAAATAATGCATGCATCATCTTAGATGTGGCATGAATGCATTTACACTGCAATTACAACTGCATATGTATGTTGAGATTAATGTTTTAAATCTAAAATTTTGGTAACACTTTACTTGAAGGGGTGTGCATAAGACTGACATGACACCTTCATAATCATGACATGACACATGTCATGAATATGAAGGAGTTTTATGCATGTTTATGACAACTGTCATTAAGTGTCATTCGCTCAATTATGTCATTTTTAATGCAAAGATGACATTGTTTGAGATGTCTTTGTTATCACAACTTGACATAAACCAATACATCATAACCTGTCAGTGTCTTTGCCATGACAACTTGACATTACCAAGACAACATAACCTGTCATAAATCTGTCATAAACATGACATAGCAGATTAATTATCAAACTTAAAAAACTACTTAGCTTTATGGGTTAACATTACATTAAAGGTGCACTATGTAACTTTTCCATCCGCTAGAGGTCGCCTATTCAAAACAAAGGCGTAGCTTGATGACGCCAAGTTTGAGCGCAGAATCTTGGGACGTGGTCTTCACCTCACAGTCGGTTGAAAAGAATCGGGATAGGACTCGGGCAGAAATCATGTTCATGGATGCGATTATTAACGTTACTGTAGTATGAAGCAGAGCAGGACCGAGTGTTGTGGGAGCTGAGCAAGGCCGCTGGAGCGATAAAATGAACGCAACACACGCCTCACGAGCAGCGGGACTTTTATTATGCCACATTCGCAGGTGCCATTTCCGCTTTTCCGGTCATGAGTATGAGGTAACGCAGCTCTGTTTATCATATTAGATACATTTGAGCGTGTTGAAAATTATGTTATGACGTTACTCTGTGCGTTCGCTCGGCGGCTGATATGACACTTGTTGCACACTGCAGTAAGAGTAAAGCATTTCTCCAAAATAAAACCGGAAACCGAGGGTAATGCAGATATGACGCAATTGACAGGCGACTCCCTCACACGTCCCGGTTCCTTGGTTAAAATAGCAATTTTCTCACGATTTACAAATAGTTAGAAACATTTGGGATATTGTAAGTACTCAACTGAACAAAATATATAACACTGGCCTAGTGGTTTTTAAATATTTTACTGAAAAAATGTTACATAGTGCACCTTTAAACTGTCATGTGGTTGGTTTTGACATTGGCTGTCATGAGGCCATTATAATGTCATGAATTTTTTTATGACCACTTTTTTCAGTGGTACAAATTGAATTTGTCATTAAAATGTCATTAAGTGTTAATACTCTGTCAAATTATTTTATAACACCGTCATGAATATTTGTCTTGACCTAAACTATGGCGTCATAGAGGAAATCGTACTCCTGAGTCATTGATTTATCCATGATGTAAAAAAGCATTTCAAGAAAATATAAATGTGTGGGATGCTGTAATTAACTGTTTTTGCAGTGATATGGACCAAACGCTGCATGGCTTAACCCACCATTGTTTTCATTTAATTTTGGGTGAATCGCTCTCCAAATGCAATAAAATATAATTTATTATTATTATTGGATGACTGATTTTATTTCTCTAAAACCTATTCATATTTTTAAGACATTTGAAATTGTCTATTATCTGACCTTCTGTTGGAGCTAGTGGAGGAAACTTAAAAAAAAAAAACATTATGAACTGAAAAATATTCATGACGCTGTTATAAAATAATTTGACAGAGTATTAACACTTAATGACAAATTCAGTTTGTACCACTGTAGTTTAGGTCAAGAAAAATATTCATGACACTGTTATAAAATAATTTGACAGAGTATTAACACTTAATGACATTTTAATGACAAATTCAATTTGTACCACTGAAAAAAACGGTTATAAAAAAATTCATGACATTGTAATGGCCTCATGACAGCCAGTGTCAAAACCAACCACATGACAGTTTAATGTAATGTTAACCCATAAAGCTAAGTAGTTTCTTAAGTTTGATAATTAATCTGCTATGTCATGTTTATGACAGATTTATGACAGGTTATGTTGTCTTGGTAATATCAAGTTGTCATGACAAAGACACTGACAGGTTATGATGTATTGGTTTATGTCAAGTTGTCATAACAAAGACATCTCAAACAATGTCATCTTTGCATTAAAAATGACATAACTGAGCTAATGACACTTAATGACAGTTGTCATAAACATGCATAAAACTCCTTCATATTCATGACATGTGTCATGTCATGATTATGAAGGTGTCATGTCAGTCTTATGCACACCCCTTCAAGTAAAGTGTTACCAAAATTTATAATAAAGAAAATTAAATTACACATTTAATTATAAAATTAAAACCACCAGGCTGCCCTAATGAGTGTGAGCAGTCATGTTGGAACAGGAAGGGGGCATCCCCAAACTGTTCGCACAAAGTTGGGAGCATGAAATTGTCCAAAATGTCTTGGTATGCTGAAGCATTAAGAGTTCCTTTCACTGGAACTAAGGGGCCAAGCCCAACCCCTAAAAAACAACCCCACACCACAATCCCCCCTCCACCAAACTTTACACTTGGCACAATGCAGTCAGGCAAGTTCCGTTCTCCTGGCAACCACCAAACCCAGACTCGTCCATCGGATTGCCAGACAGAGAAGCGTGATTCATCACTACAGAGAACAAGTCTCCACTGCTCTAGAGTCGAGTGGCGGCGTGCTTTATACCACTGCATCCGACGCTTTGCATTGCACTTGGTGATGTAAGGCTTGGATGCAGCTGCTCGGCCATGGAAACCCATTCCATGAAGCTCTCTACACACTGTTCTTGAGCTAATCTGAAGGCCACACAAAGTTTGGAGGTCTGTAGCTATTGACTCTGCAGAAAGTTGGCGACTTCTGCGCACTGTGCGCCTCAGCATGCGCTGACCCCGTTCTGTGATTTTACGTGGCCTACCACTTCATGGCTGAGTTGCTGTTGTTCCCAATTGCTTCCACTTTGTTATAATACCACTAACAGTTGACCGTGGAATATTTAGTAGTGAGGAAATTTCACGAATGGACTTATTGCACAGATGGCAACCTATCACGGCACCACGCTTGAATTCACTGAGCTCCTGAGAGCGACCCATTCTTTCACAAATGTTTGTAGAAGCAGTCTACATGCCTAGGTGCTTGATTTTATACACCTTTGGCCATGGAAGTGATTGGAACACCTGAATTCAATGATTTGGAGGGGCGTCCCAATACTTTTGGCAATATAGTGTATTTCCATACCTCCTGCACCTGCTCGTGCAGACATCACACGTCATCAATGCAGAGATGTGGACACTGTGGCAATGTGTCAAAAATCAAATAGTTTGTTATATAGTAAGCGAAAACCAGTACGCCAAAAGAGTAATATGTCAGAATACATAGCATTTGAAAAACAGTAGGCCAAAAATATCCGGATGACTTACTACTTCCAGTGATATTCTGAAGTGCACTATGAAACTGCACACCCTAGTTTTAAGCTACATTTGAAAACAATTTTGTTAAAGAAGCATGCTGTTTTGCACATTATAATGAACAGGTTAGCTTATACCTTTCCTTTTTAAGTGGAGAATGAAGTTTGTTTGTGCCGATATCATGGCTTTGCAAATTGTGCACACAGAAAAATCTCCTTTTATGAATATGGTCAATTTTGAAGTGTTTATATCCAAAAGAAACAATCTTGAGAGATTCTCTTCTGTACGTGCAGGCCAAAAGTACTCAAAAGTATCCTTGAGCAATCGCACAGAATCTGATCAGTGGTCTATCAATTGATGTTGCAATGCTTTCACAAAAATAATAATTTAATTACAGTTGTTATAAAGTCATTGTCAAGTCGAAGTTGAGTCTCAAGTCAGCTCTCAAGTCATTTTCTTTATTTAGTCAAGCAAGTCACAAGTCCTTAAATTCACGACTCGAGTCAAACTCATGTCGGGTCATGTAATTTGAGTCCCCAAGCTCTGTCTGATAGTATCTATCTCTGTAATTCACTGCAGGACCCCTGAAACACTCTCCCTTTGCCTGTGTGCATTCCTGTAGGGGATCTCTGACATCAGCATTTACACACTGACCCGTTTGTGTGTCATTAAATTTAACCTGGAAGAACATGATAAGCTTAGTGTACTGAGCTATTTTTCACAGTTCATACCCATCATAATTTCAGTACTTGGTTGTGGTTCGAAGAAAGCATGCAAATGTTCAGGGCACCATAAAAGATTATGCATTGCTGGTTCCATCGAAAACTGAGCGCAAACATTTGATGAAAGTTAAACAGGGCCCACAGCTCTGAATGAAGCTCTTTCATACAGTGTGTGTACAGTGGCAGGGTGTGTAATAGGACTCATTAATGTTTTGGTGTGTAATTATGCGGAACCTGCAGTCTGGAATATTACAGTTCTCATATGGTTAACTTGTTGTGAACTTACACAACGGCCTGATGCTTTACAACACCACAGTTCAATTTATTTGAATTAGATGCCTATATTACAGAAATTTTAAGAAAGACAAATAATCAGTCATGTACACAACAGTACGGCCCATTGAACAGACTACATCTATCCTCAGCCTCATTTTTACATGGCATCTTCCTTCCCTGACTTGTCCACACTAATACGTTTAGTTTGAAAATTCATCTTTTTCTCTCCGTCCGCACTGAGACAGGTTTTTTGTCCTGTGAAAACTGAGCTTTTTGAAAATGCTTTCCCAAGTGGATACATTTGAAAACGGCATTTTCGTGTTGTAGTGTGGACTGTGAAAACGGAGGTATTTGAAAACGATGATGCATGTTTAGTCATGTGACGCATACTGAACCGATAGATATGTATGTTTATACTGCCATTGTGCCTGTTATATGCTATTCACTTTCTCACTGTTGCTAAAAATACACTATATTGCCAAAAGTATTGGGACGCCCCTCCAAATCATTGAATTCAGGTGTCCCAATCACTTCCATGGCCACAGGTGTATAAAATCAAGCACCTAGGCATGTAGACTGCTTCTACAAACATTTGTAAAAGAACGGGTCGCTCTCAGGAGCTCAGTGAATTCAAGTGTGGTACCGTGATAGGTTGCCATCTGTGCAATAAGTCCATTCGTGAAATTTCCTCACTACTAAATATTCCACGGTCAACTGTTAGTGTATTATAACAAAGTGGAAGCAATTGGGAACAACAGCAACTCAGCCACGAAGTGGTAGGCCATATAAAATCACAGAGCGGGGTCAGCTCATGCTGAGGCGCACAGTGTGCTGAAGTCGCCAACTTTCTGCAGAGTCAATAGCTACAGACCTCCAAACTTTGTGTGGCCTTCAGATTAGCTCAAGAACAGTGCGTAGAGAGCTTCATGGAATGAGTTTCCATGGCCGAGCAGCTGCATCGAAGCCATACATCACCAAGTGCAATGCAAAATGTCGGATGCGGTTTCGTGGTTGCCAGGAGAACGGTACTTGTCTGACTGCATTGTGCCAAGTGTAAAGTTTGGTGGAGGGGGGATTATGGTGTGGGGTTGTTTTTCAGGGGTTGGGCTTGGCCCCTTAGTTCCAGTGAAAGTCTTAACTCTTAATGCGTCATACCAAGACATTTTGGACAATTTCATGCTCCCAACTTTGTGGGAACAGTTTGGGGATGGCGCCTTCCTGTTCCAACATGACTGCGCACCAGTGCACAAAGCAAGGTCCATAAAGACATGGATGAGCGAGTTTGGTGTGGAGGAACTTGACTGGCCTGCACAAGGCCTGACCTCAACCCGATAGAACCCTTTGGGATGAATTAGAGCGGAGACTGCGAGCCAGGCCTTCTCGTCCAACATCAGTGCCTGACCTCACAAATGCACTTCTAGAAGAATGGTCAAAAATTCCCACAAACACACTCCTAAACCTTGTGGAAAGCCTTTCCAGAAGAGTTGAAGCTGTTATAGCTGCAAAGGGTGTGCCAACTCCATATTAAACCCTACGGATTAAGAACGGGATGTCATTACCAAACTTTTGGCAGTATAGTGTGTTACTTTGGCAAAACATGAGAGCAGGTGGATTTTAGACCAAATATATAATGGTGACTGAGTGCGAGCTGGACGCATCAGTGGATGGTGAGATATTTTGCTAAATAAAATGATCCTGCCAGAAGAATAGCATGAGAACTTTATGATGTCTGTTTCTGTCTGTATCATCTCAGTAAGCTTTACGCATGCGCAGTAAGGTGAATTTAGCGTTTTTTGACGTTTCAGTGTGAATGAGCAACTATTGAAAAACACTTGAAAATGCTAGTGTGGACAGAGAGCGTTTTGAATCAAAAACGTTGATTTCAAATGTAGACGTAGCCTAAGGTCAAGAAAAAAATGTAGATTACTTTTTTTTTCCCATTTCATTTTCTTTGGAATAACATTCAATAGTGAATTGTGCATAATAAGACCAGGAACATATATTAAGGAAGCAGCCTAAGTAGGGTCAGTCTGGATTACATGTTGACATTAGAGATTTCATCATGATTTTGCTGGAGTTTCTGTACAAATATTTAAAAATAAATGGGGTGTGGAAATTTGTCTGTTTGCATTTCCTGGTATTTCAAAGAAACACAAAGCCAGAGCTGTCATTCCCAGTTCAGTAAGCACTGAGTAAATATAATGTGAGGGGCTCCTTATTTATTGAAATGATATGCACTATAATAAAGTCTGCATGTCCTGTCCTAGAGTAACTTTAGTATTAGCAAGGAAACACTGTGCCCACGTTTAACCCTGGACTCCTTGTTCTGCATGCCTGCAGGTCATGTTGCGCGGATCATCATGTGATCGCCAGAGACATTTTTACTATATCATTTGAAACGGTGACTGTGGCTCCAAAACTACTTTGCTGAATGTGGCAGTTGAGATTCACAGGGAGGAATATGGAGACACCATGTCATAATGTTGACTTGCTTATTTATGTCTTCTTTAATGCAGAAAATATACATTATATAAATGTTCTTTTGGTAACACTTGTGAATCGTACAAGTGAATCGTCATGCCCTTGCATGTCACAGCACCAACACTGTTTATTTCCATGTAACTGCCTTTAAGGCCTCTGGGTATCATTCCTAGTTTGGCAGACTGTTCTTTTAGGTTTAGAGCTCCATTAATAATCTTCCACCCACCTCGTGTACATGCGGCGTCATTTGTGTGGTGGAAAACATTACACACGGCTCATAAATCTGGGCAAGTTAGAACAGGGCATAAAGTGACGTATCTGGAGAAGAGGTGAAGCCAGAGGAAAGACTGAGCATCTGTCTCTTTTGTTTGAGAACAACCAGCTCTTCACATGACTGTTACTCACTGCATGGAGGTGGGCAATAATAAGACAAGTTCATTTCCCACCCACCCCTGCAGGTGTGTAGACACTGAGGGCCACGAGGGTCCTGACATGGACTGAAAGTTGACCCTTTAATGCAAGTATCAAACGTGACTTAAAGTCTCTGGTAGCTTACTTTGTCTCAAGCCAAATGGTGAAAAAATAAAATAGAACTAAATTATTATCAGACAACAATGTTCAAGCTAATGCTTGAGTTTAAAATGGTCAAAGTTGTGGCTTAGCTTTGCCCCAAATTTCAGTTTACGCTATCTCAAGCCAATGGGCAAAAGGAATAAAACGAAATAAAAAAGACTTAATATTATATTAGTTAGTAATAGCTGTTCCAGCTAATGCTAAAGTCAACATATTGGTAGTGTCTTATTTAAGAGTTTCCTCTTAAACCTTATTCACAAAGCTGCTGAGACCAACTTTCACTAAGGAATAGCAAGAAGTCTTAAGCTAAGAGTAAGGGTGGGGTTGACCTCGTTGCTATGGATGATGTCATCACGCTTACTAACTATGACCACAGTTATTGGATGATGGGGCAGGGGTCTCTGTCAGTGATTTAATCATATAAATATTGTAGAACGAGGTATCATGTTGCCATATTTAAATAAAGATTTTAAATTAAAATGTTACCATATTCAAATAAATATTTTAAAATGTAGTATATGTAGTATAAAACAAGTATATGTTCAGTTAATTGTCAGCCTCTTACATGGCTCTTACATTTAAGCGAAAAAGTTCAGGATCAAATGGTCTATCTAATCAGCTTGAGAGGAGGCATATATATATATATATATATATATACACATAGCCAACTCATCTAGTTACCTCGTCAATTTTCTGCATCCCTCTGCCACCCCAATTCCCCATTCTCGGCTGGTTCCTATTCCCAGCCGGGGATATGGGGGAGTACTCTGGGTTTAGGCTAAATTCCTAGCTCAGAGCCTCTCCTCGGACAGCACACCAAATATGCTTATTTTACTCGTTTACTCTGTTCGATCATTTGTAAGTGTGAACTTGTGAAAACAACTGCCACAGGTAATCAGACATTATTTTCTTTTTTATTTATTTATTTATTTTCAAAGATTTAATTTTGGCGTTTTTGCCTTTTTATTATGATAGGACAAAGAGTAGACAGGAAGCGAAGTGGAAGAGAGAAAGGGCGGGGGGGCAGGAATCATGAAAACTCGGGTCACCCGAGCTTCACACCAGGCTATCAGCGCAGACCATGGGACATTATTTTCAACTTGACCGCAATGTTTTATTCTCCATCATTCAATGCATTTTTCCTGTACATGAACCTTTATGTTATGTCATCACAGATTAAAATCTATAAATCAATATATTTATTGCATTTATTAAGAAAAGGCTCAGCACCCAAGGCTCTATTGCCTATTGCCTCAATGATGTACAAAATAAAATACTCTTAGAGCAAAAATGTTTATTTTTAGGAGTTAAAAAACTACTGCAGGTCTAATGAGTGGATATTGACAGATGACCATTCACAGGGTGATGCTGCTCCGGGCTAAAACTCTCTGAATTTCCCTCTTTTACTCAATGAAAAGACAATGAGTCTTTAGTAACGGTCCAGTTAGTCGGCACATGTTATGCATGTGCTGTGGGTCAAAGGTACAATTATCATTATCAGGCATCATTTATCAGCATACATTTGGCCTGATGTGTATGGCTGTACACATACACCAACCCTCTGACAGAAAGAGAAGATGAGCAGGAGAGAGCGTCCAGTAAAGGTGTGCTCTTTCACCCTTAAGGCAGCAGGGAGAGTCACATGCTTGTCTAAATGAAAGGCAGGGAGGGGAGGGAGAGAGGAACGTGAGACTATGGGTCAGTGATTTTGGTTGCCAGAATGAATTATGTTTGTTTGAAATTTCTCATTTACTGTGGTTACTGTGGTTCTTAAATATTATATAATATTTTGTCTAACCCTCTCAGAAGCTGTCCAAACCAGTGTGGGGAATTTGTATGAGAGTTTGTGGTTTATCAAAGGAATAGTCTGAATTCTGTCATCATTTATACAACCTTATTGTTTCAAATCTGAAAGAATCTCTTTCTTCCATGGAACACAAATCCTGACTGATATTCTCCATATTATGTGAATGGGATGGGTGCTGTGAATAAAATAAATATCAATATAAAGCCACAAATATCTTAAAAGTAGTCCAAATTACTTCCAAATCTTCTGACGTCATACAATAGTTATCTGTGAGAAATTTAAGTTGTTATTCATTGAAAAGTTTTCCTCTGAAGTGCCTTTAGATGCATCACATCAGGTGTGACATTTAACAGGGGCGGCTGCAGGATTTCATCTGAGGGTTTTGCAAAAGCAACACTTAAAAAGTTAAAAAGTTCAATTTAATATATGTTTGTGTTAAAAATTCAACTTCTGAGAGTTATAATTTTTTTGAGTAGCAATAGGCTAATATTATACACTTCTATAAGACTTGAGACTCTTCAGACCAAACGATCAGTGACAGCAACAGTACACAGAGCAGAATGAATGTGTCTGTAGACACGTTTTAAATCTTTTAAAACACTAAAATGGCAACAATTAACAAAATGGTCAAATACATCCATCTAGCGCATGTTCATATAGGAAAACAACTGAAAAAAGAGCAAGAAGACATTTTCTGTGTGAATGGCAATGGCTGCTTATTCACATGACACAGCAGTAGCTGAATTTGAAGTTGCCTCTAAAAAGAAGCATTTTTTTGTTGTTTGTAGGTGAATATTCACATCATCCATTGCTGCTCTGTATTCTTAAGTATCTCAATACTGTCTGTTTTGCTGACAGAGAACGTTTCATGTGATTCAATGAGAGAGCTGTCTGAAATATCCGAATCGATCGGAGACCATTTTGTAAACTTGCTCAGCCCACTGAAAAGAAAGAACTGATCCTGATTGCCATCCCTGGATCATTCACAGGGAAAACTCATGTCAGTTGAAGCACTCATTGTATGCACAGCGAGCACAGTGACTGCTCAAACATGCTGCGTAACATCAGAATGAACCTCACTGGTTTTTGAGGAAGCTCAAACGTGCTGCGTAACACACAAGAATGAACCTCATTTGTTCTTGCAGAAGCTCAAAAGTGCTGCGTAATGCGAGAATGAACCTCACTGGTTCTTGAATGAACCTAATTGATTCTCACGTGTCAAGCAAGCATGCTTGAGCTTCTGTTTACCAAATTTGAGTGCTCTATGTACATTTGCTGTTTATACGCCAATCAGGCATAGCATTATGACAGGTGACAGGTGAAGTGAATAACACTGATTATCTCTTCATCACGGCACCTGTTAGTGGGTGGGATATATTAGGCAGCAAGTGAACATTTTGTCCTCAAAGTTGATGTGTTAGAAGCAGGAAAAATGGGCAAGCGTAAGGATTTGAGTGAGTTTGACAAGGGCCAGGTTTGTGATGGCTAGACAACTGAGTCAGAGTATTTCCAAAACTGCAGCTCTTGTGGGGTGTTCCCAGTCTGCAGTGGCCAGTATCTATCAAAAGTGGTCCAAGGAAGGAACAGTGGTGAACCGGCGACAGGGTCATGGGCGGCCAAGGCTCACTGATGCACGTGGGGAGGGAAGGCTGGCCCGTGTGGTCCGATCAAACAGAAGAGCTACTGTAGCTCAGATTGCTCAAGAAGTTAATGCTGGTTCTGATAGAAAGGTGTCAGAATACACAGTGCATCGCAGTTTGTTGCATATGGGGCTGCATAGCCGCAGATCGGTCAGGGTGCCCATGCTGACCCCTGTCCACCGCCGAAAGCACCAACAGTGGGCACGTGAACATCAGAACTGGACCACGGAGCAATGAAAGAAGGTGGCCTGGTCTGATGAATCACGTTTTCTTTTACATCACGTGGATGGCCGGGTACGTGGGCGTCGCTTACCTGGGGAACACATGGCACCAGGATGCACTATGGGAAGAAGGCAAGCCGGCGGAGGCAGTGTGATGCTTTGGGCAATGTTCTGCTGGGAAACCTTGGGTCCTGCCATCCATGTGGATGTTACTTTGACACGTACCACCTACCTAAGCATTGTTGCAGACCATGTACACCCTTTCATGGAAACAGTATTCCCTGGTGGCCTCTTTCAGCAGGATAATGCGCCCTGCCACAAAGCAAAAATGGTTCAGGAATGGCTTGAGGAGCACAACAACGAGTTTGAGGTGTTGACTTGGCCTCCAAATTCCCCAGATCTCAATCCAATCGAGCATCTGTAGGATGTGGTGAACAAACAAGTCCGATCCATGGAGGCCCCACCTCGCAACTTACAGGACTTAAAGGATTTGCTAACATCTTGGTGCCAGATACCACAGCACACCTTCAGGGGTCTAGTGGAGTCCATGCCTCGACGGGTCAGGGCTGTTTTGGCAGCAAAAAAGGGACCAACATAATATTAGGATCAATATATCGGTGTATGTTAATAAAAGCCTAAATTAAATCTCTTCATTGTAAAATGCAATCATGTCTCTTCAGAAACTGCTCGATTCATATGGATTTATTTTACAATATCTCCTTGAAGTCAGAGATCAGGGTGAATAGACTTTCTGGAGGTACAGAAATCTCTCAGATTTCTTAAAAATAAAAATAAAACTTAATTTGTGTTCTGAAGATGAATGAAAGTCTTAAGGGTTTGGAACGACATGAGAGTGAGCTAACCCTTTAACTTCATGGTAATACTTAGCCTACATGGAAAACTGTAGTCAAGATATTCATCAAAAATTTCCTTGGAAGAAAGAATGTCATATGCTTTTGAAACAGCATGACTGTAAATGACAGAATTTTCATTTTCACTGAGCTATTCCTTTATCAAAGCAATAATTGTCACACAAAGAGTGAAATAATAATAAATAAAAACCTCCTGCAGGAGACAGCCTGTCTCTCCAGCCTGCTAAATTGAGCCCCTCCATGTCATTGTCAGACCTCTGCCTAAAACTCATTTATGAGCTCTCAAAGTGCCCTTTCTTTCCCCCCCTGGCAGCCATTGGCCTGCCACAAACAGATAAGTGAGCTGTGCTGAGAGATGCATTGAGGAATGAATAGGAACAAATTGTTTAGCACTACAAGTTCTCAGTCTCATTCCCTCACAGGATCACTACAGCTGGCCGATGAATGCTGTTTGTTCAACTGAAAGGAATATTTAGCCAAAAATTTATATTCTGTCATTGTTTTTTTTTCACCCTCATGTTGTTCTATATGCTGTTATTTGTTTTGTGGAACACAAAAGAACTAATTTTTGTTATGAACTGTTTTGTACATACAGTACAAGAGCTCGCTGAAGATTCTCTTTTGTGCTCCAAATAACAGCATATTGGTTTTGGATTAAATAACTATTAATGACTATTCCTTTAAACACAGTCTCAATTATAAATTCGCAAATCAAACATCGTATCAGTGTCATTAACAAACAAGTGTAATTGGGATTACATTGAAAGTTTTTTACTTATGGCTTCCCAAAACAAGCAGTGGAAATCCTGGGCTGAATCTTATCTCTTAAACACACTGATCTCAGGATTCATGTGACCTCTCAGTACCTCCTGCTTTATTCTCTGAATGAACAAAGAGCAAATGATTCACTCATGACAATATAATCATAAGACTCTGTTACATTTCAACTGGTCAGGGTCAATGATGACTGCATGTTCATTTAACCCATTTTAGCCACATTTTAACCCTTTAGTCTTGAGTAAACCAATGGAATGATCTGAGTATGGCACAAGAGTGATATTTTGATGTAGGATATAAGATGCTAGAGTAAACTTTGAGCAGTCTTCATAAGTCCTTCTCCAGGCCCTATTCCTCTGTGACTAAAGCAGCATTCCTGTTGAGAGTTCATCTGCCTCAGAGCCATATAGCAGATGGACATCAGACCAGACAATGGAAAAAGAGTCTGAATTACGACACACCATCTGCGACACACCACTCTATTTCACTATAGCATTAATCTTATAAAAAGGAACCATTAGTGCACAATATTTGAATTTTTGTTCAGCAGTGCCAAACGTCAACCACTGGGCTTGGACTGGTTGTTATGTTCTGCTTATATTTTTGTGATTTTTGAAAATCAAGCCCTATTATCTGTTACCAATAATAATAATAATAATAATAATAATAATAATAATAATAAAAGTTTCAAATCATTTTGAAAAATTCCACCCGATTTTCTTAGAGTAACATTGGTAACAAATTGAATGCTTAAGCTTGATGAATAGCCTACCAAAACATCAATTTGTATTAAAGTGTATAAGATAGATAATAGCCTATATTATCTAATTTAGAGAGATTCAATGTGGTTAAAGGCACAATATGTAAGATTTTTAGATCAAAATATCCAAAAACCACTAGAACAGTGTTATATATTTTGTTGACTTGTGTACTTACATTAACGTAAAAGTTTCCAGCAATGTTTAAATCCAGAGAAATCAGCTATTTTAACCAGTGTTGCGGTCCTTGCGTCGCCTGTCAGTGACGTCATATCCGCGCTACCCTTGATTTCTGTATAGGCCATGGAAACACCAAAGATACTTTAATATATTATGTGTTTTATTAGACAGGTGAGCAACTGTTTGGATATACATTTATCAACGGAAAACGAATCATTGTTATATATCTTAACACGGTTAGTCTTATTGTTTGAATTGCTTGTTTAAGTGATTTACCATGAGTACCGTGGTTTTACCATGCCTCAGAGACAACACTATTTTGTCAAGTGGCTAACATTGCATAATCAGAGAGAGCTTTCGCCATCATTCAATATATATTAAAATTAATCGCATGTCATTTAGCAACACAAGTCATCCAGCTTTTATTAATATGATATTCTAATATTGATCTAGATTACTGCATAGTGCAACAAGTCTCTCATAACAGCCACCGAGCGAACGCACAGCATAAAGTTAAAACATAACTTTCAACACACTCAAATGTATTGTTTTAACCATGTAAAACAGCTCTGTGTTACCCCACATCCGCAACGAAAAGAGCGGAAGCGGCCCGCTGCAACATAAGCATTGTAAAAGCTCCGCTGGTCTCGAGACCGGTGTTTCGCACAGGTGTCTTTCATTAGCAATCACTCCCTCGGGTCTCGGCGCATCCTGCTTCATACCACCGTCACGATGGTATGAAGCAGGACGCGCCGAGACCAATGTTAATAAAACTTTAATACATTAGCTCATCCATGAACATGACTTCTGCCCGAGTTGGATTCCTTTCCTTCGGCTGTGGAGCTGAAGACAACAACTTCCATGATCCCACGTTCATTCACAGCGCCATCAAGCTACGCCTTTGTTATGAATAAGTGACCTCTAGTGGCAAAAACTTACATACTGTGCCTTTAAAACTAACGTCTGGCCAAAGGAGAACTGTTCCCCCGATTGAGGCTGGTTTCTCCCAAGGTTTTTTCTCCATTCTATCACTGATGGAGTTTGGGTTCCTTGCCTCTGTCGCCTCTGGCTTGCTTAGTTGGGGACACTTAATACTCAACAATATTATTGACTTGAATGAACTGACACTATTGGACGAGAGCTGAACTAAGCTGGACGATGACATCACTGTTTCTCCAGAGCAGCTTTGTAGGTGAATTGAACTCATATCATAATTGATGAAAATTATTTAAATTACAGTAATTAATTACTTAATAATGAATTACACCCAACTCTGATAATGGCTGTTTACTATTATCTTTTTAGAGCTGCTTTACAGCAGAATTGAATTATGTTTGCATCATTAAATTGTTATTTTCCTGTTTATCACTGTAACGCTGCTTTGAAACAATCTGTATTGTATAAAGCACTAAATAAAGGTGACTTGACTATATGTTAAGTTTTATGTACCAGTAGTTATAATAGTTTATATAAACTAAATCTATTTAAACATAATGGGGGTTGTGTCTTGATTGCTTTATACACAGTATATATGTATATATCATAAAATGGATAAAACAAGATCACACAAATATACACTTTTGTACCCTATTGGGAAAGTGATCTTGTGTTATCCAATTCTTCATTCATCCATTAGATCTGTAGAAGCACAGATAGGCAGATAATTATTCTGCCAATTTTAATTTTCTTTAAAGGAGAGGGTTTTATCCCTAAATCATTTAGACAAGTATATTCCATTGAGCTCCTGTGGTCTTTTCAGAGATTACGCCATACTGGATTAAACACCCTTTTCCGCTTTCACGCTGTTCAAAGACAGAAATTCTTCGTCAAGCTTTCCGCTGTCCTTTCTCCCCCTGGAACCCCCGGTGCCTTTTTGTGTGGCCTTTGACCTGGGCTCTTTTGCTGTGCATTTGGGTGAAAGGTGGTTGGTTACTGGAGGTCAGGGGAAGGACAGACACAATAGAGGGGCTGAGTTTGAGAAGAGAGTGTTCAGCCTGGGAGTTCCATCACTTTAAATCAATGTACCTCACTGGGCCGGGGGGCTACATACCACCATCAAACATCCTAGTATCCCAGTGTGTTAGCAGGGTGAGGAGATTTCTGAGTGTGTGAGCAGGGGCTATAGATTTATAGTGTTTGAGTTGTTCTGAATTCTTCTGTGCATGGGTTACTGGAACCGCAGGAATCTCTGCATGCTGCTAGATTCATCTGTGAATTCTGTTTTTCTTAGCAGAGGACTCATTTTAATGTGATATGATCATCTTCATCTCTCTTTATTCCACATCCTCAGTCATCAGTCCCTGCACCACATTCAGAAAAGAGCCGGCAAAACACAAATACTTCCCAGTTTAATAACCAAAATGATTTAATGATGTTGAAACCCAATGAGTAGGTTATTCTAGGTTAGGAAACATATGATCTGCACTTAAACGTATTCTCTGCTTTATTGAGGCATTACTCTCCATATTGCAAGTAATTGCAATTGACTCACTTACATTCTCTCTGTGGAAACACACACACACACATTGGGCCCTATCATACACCTGGCGCAATGCGCAAGTGTTTTTTGCTAGTTTCAGCCTGACGCAGTTATCATTTTCACGTCCAGCACCACGTTGTTTAAATAGCAAATGCATTTGCGCCCATGGGCGTGCTGGTCTGAAAAACGAGGTGCATTGTTAGGCGCATTGTTGGCGCGTTGCTATTTTGATTCAACTGAAAACGACTGCGCCATTGACCAACTGAAACCTGGTCTAAAGTCAATAGCGCAGTATTTTTTGTGTTATTTAAAGGGCATGTTAGTAATATGCGCCTATAGGCGGGTCCTCAACGTGCATACACACACACACTTATTACACACACAGGGACACGCAGCAGCACACAAACATTTTTAAATATGAAAAATTAAAGGATTAAAATGTAAAAGATTATTATTGTGTACATAAATATAAAAATGCCAACATGTCATAATGGATAGTCATTGCATGTATCAGAATTAGCCTACCTATTTTCAGTAATGACGAGCAGGCGTCATTGGACGAGCAGATCCGTTTCCTCGATAGAGAATCAGTCAGTTTTTCCGCTTGCAAATTCCGCCATGTAAATAGCGAATCCGCCATGGCACGAGCGCAACTGGCTTTTAAAGGGAATGGGAGATGAGACTCTGATTGGTTTATTGCACGTTATGCCCAAAACACACCCATTACTCATTAAGAGAATAGGGACAACCCTTTTGGACCATGCGCGACCATTTTTCCCATTGTTACACTAGCAAAAGTGGATTTGGACACGCCCTAAGTGCACCTGCGCCGTGCGCTTTAGACCATGCGCTCAGATCGTTAAAATAGGGCCCATTGTGTTTTCATGTTTTATGGGACTTTCCATAGACATAATTAATTTCATACGGTACAAACTGTATATTCTATCCCCTAACCCTAACTCTGCCCATCACAGAAAACTTTCTGCATTTTTTATTTTCAAAAAACATCACTTAGTATGATTTATAAGCTGTTTTCCTCATGGGGACCAAAAATGTCCCCACAAGGACAAGAATTTTGGATAATGCCATCTTTGTGTGGACATTTTGTCCCCATGACGTAGGGTTTACCTGAACCAAACATGAGCTCACTAGGATTTATTTGATCAAAAATACAGTAAAAACAGAAATATTGTGTTTTCTATGTTAATATATTTAAAAATTCCTGTAATACAAAGCTATATTTTCAGCATCATTCCTCCAATCTTCAGTGTCACATGATCCTTCAGAAATCATTCTAATATGATGATTTGATGCTCAAGAAACATTTCTTGTTATTATCAATGTTAAAAAAAGTTGTGCTGCTTAATTTTTTTTTCAGGGTTGTTTGATGAATAGAAAGTTCAAAAGCATTTATTTAAAATAGAAATTTTGTACCTTTGAATGGTCTTTACTGTCACTTTTGATCAATTGAATGTGTCCTTAATGAAAAAAAATGTTATGTTAAAAATGTTAATACCAGGTGTTGATATCCGTCTCACCACTGTTGATGTTGACGGTTAGGCAGATACCAGGTTTCAAAACAACCTATTTGACAGCAACATGGTCAGATTGTCCACCAAAATCAATGCAAATGAACTTCTGCAGATCTGTCTGGGTGAGATTTATCCATCTGCAGATCCACAAAGACATATACGTGACAGCAGTTTCTGTCTGAGACTGCCGTCCTGGCGCTGCCTGTCAGAAACAGACAATATTGATGTGGGCCTGTTCATGAAGACCTGTCACAGATAATACAGCATTGATAGATGATCATTTCCACTCTCAATTCTACAAAACGAGTTGAGCTTTTACCTTTGAAATGCTGATCATTGTGGAACTAAAGCGGCTTAATGCCCTAAATGTGAACTTGACAGAGAACAATTCACAGGCATGACAGTTATGAATATGAATGTTTAAATAAATTTCCTGAAGTGTTTACAGAAAGCGTGTGCCTGCAGGAACATGTCTGCGCTGATGTTTCTTCAGTGGAACTCTCTCATTCTCTGCTCACAGTCTGTCAGTGCTGACTTACTGCCAAATGCTGCGTCATGGCGTCTTTCAGAGTGAACTATACCTCATGTTTGCCTCCAGCTGCTGTCACAGCAGGAAAAATCTGTATGATATTTCCATCTTATTCCAGCATGAGTTCATGGAGTAGTTTTCTGGTTTAGCTGTTTAATGTGTACTGTATGTGAGAATACTGAGAGTGTTGATGCGCTAATTAAACATTTTAATTTAAGCCAACATTATTTTGATGAGTTTTGTTGACACAATAATGTTGATCATTTCATCAACTTTTGGTTACACTTTATTTTGATACTCTACAATAAGTAACTTTGCAACTACATGTCAACTAACTCTCATAATTTTGTAACTACTGTGCATGTCAACTAACTATAATTAGAGTATTCGTAAACTGTTAGGTTAGGGTTAGGTGTTAGGGTTTGGGTTAGTAGACTAAACTGACATGTAGTTGTAAAGTTACTTATATTCAGAAGAATGTCTAGTGCACTATCGAAATAACGTGTTACCCAGCTTTATATTATTATTGTGTGTAAAGTTGTTTAAACTGAAATTTCTGCATTCACTGATTTAAAAAAAAAAAAAAAAAGAAGTTAAAAAATTATCTTGATAAGTGAATTTCTAGTTCCCAGTATGTTTTGCATAGGACTGGATAAGGAAAATAAATGTTGACATTAAATGAAAGAAAGTGGTTACCATTGCATTATTTACCATTCATTAAACTGACATGCTAAATAAGTTACATTAGCTGGTATAGCTGAAATATATAGGGCCCTATTTTAACGATCTGAGCGTATGGTCTGAAGCACATGGCGCAGGTGCACTTAGGGCGTGTCCAAATCCACTTTTGATAGTTTAACGACGGAAAAAACGGTCTGCGCGCCAGGCGCATGGTCCAAAAGGGTTGTCCCTAGTCTCTTTTTCCATTCCCTTTAAAAGCCAGTTGCGTTTACACAATGGCGGCTATTCGCTATTATCGTTATTTACATGGCGGAATTTGCAAACGGAAAAACTGAACACTTCTCCAGAGAGGAATCCTTTAATTTTTTATATTTGTATATTTTTTTAAATGTTTGTGTGCTGCTGCGTGTGCCTGTGTGTGTAATAAGCAGAGTGTACGCGCGTTGTGCACCCGCCTATAGGCGCATATTACTAACGTGCCCTTTAAATAACACAAAAAATACTGTGCTATTGACTTTAGACCAGGTTTTTGTTGGTCAATGGCACAGCATGGCACAGTCGTTTTCAGTTGCCTCAAAATAGCAATGCGCCAACAATGCGGCTGAACACACCTCGTTTTCAGACCAGCACGCCTATGAGTGAACAGATGGGCGTGTCTCATACCCAAGCATTTCACACACACACACATTAGCTGTGTCTTGTGTTCGTCCTCATTTCTTCGTTTCTTTTGTCTGTTTGTGTGTTTGTCCGGGAATAGTCGGGCTTTCAGCAGGTAAACACTGTGTCGTCCAAACAGAGCAGACGAAGGGCACCTGCTTATGACGTCACGGTTGGGTCGAAGCTGAAGCCGGTGAAACCATTGTTTTGTGTATGGGGGGGGGGGGGGGTGTTGTATCTGGATTATGTGTTCAATATTTACATGTTTCTGTGTCATTAATGGTAATGAATATATGTATTTGATAATTACCGGTGATTAGTTATTGTTTAATGTTGATTAATGATTGTTTGAAGAGTGGATAATATGAAAGGTATAAAAATGGTCACAGTACCCTTCACGCTGTGTCACGCTGACCCTTCCTTTTTATAGGCCAGACTCACAATCGGCCGAGTCGGCAAGAGTGTAGCAGTGGTACCTCGACCAAACCCTAAAACCTTTGTATATTGTAGTTACATTGTGGATATACAGTGGGGAGAACAAGTATTTGATACACTGCCGATTTTGCAGGTTTGCCCACTTACAAAGCATGTAGAAGTCTGTAATTTTTATCATAGGTACTCTTCAACTGTGAGTGACGGAATCTAAAAAATCCAGAAAATCACATTGTATGATTTTTAAGTAATTAATTTGCATTTTATTGCATGACATAAGTATTTGATACATCAGAATAGCAGAACTTAATATTTGGTACAGAAACCTTTGTTTGCAATTACAGAGATCATACGTTTCCTGTAGTTCTTGACCAGGTTTGCACACACTGCAGCAGTGATTTTGGCCCACTCCTCCATACAGACCTTCTCCAGATCCTTCAGGTTTCAGGGCTGTCGCTGGGCAATACGGACTTTCAGCTCCCTCCAAAGATTTTCTATTGGGTTCAGGTCTGGAGACTGGCTAGGCCACTCCAGAACCTTGAGATGCTTCTTATGGAGCCACTCCTTAGTTGCCCTGGCTGTGTGTTTCGGGTCGTTGTCATGCTGGAAGACCCAGCCACGACCCATCTTCAATGCTCTTACTGAGGGAAGGAGGTTGTTGGCCAAGATCTCACGATACATGGCCCCATCCATCCTCCCCTCAATACGGTGCAGTCGTCCTGTCCCCTTTGCAGAAAAGCATCCCCAAAGAATGATGTTTCCACCTCCATGCTTCATGGTTGGGATGGTGTTCTTGGGGTTGTACTCATCCATCTTCTTCCTCCAAACACGGCAAGTGGAGTTTAGACCAAAAAGCTCTATTTTTGTCTCCTCAGACCACATGACCTTCTCCCATTCCTCCTCCGGATCATCCAGATGGTCACTGGCAAACTTCAGACGGGCCTGGACATGCGCTGGCTTGAGCAGGGGGACCTTGCGTGTGCTGCAGGATTTTAATCCATGACGGCGTAGTGTGTTACTAATGGTTTTCTTTGAGACTGTGGGCCCAGCTCTCTTCAGGTCATTGACCAGGTCCTGCCGTGTAGTTCTGGGCTGATCCCTCACCTTCCTCATGATCATTGATGCCCCACGAGGTGAGATCTTGCATGGTGCCCCAGATCGAGGGAGACTGACCATCATCTTGAACTTCTTCCATTTTCTAATAATTGCGCCAACAGTTGTTGCCTTCTCACCAAGCTGCTTGCTTATTGTCCTGTAGCCAATCCCAGCCTTGTGCAGGTCTACAATTTTATCCCTGATGTCCTTACACAGCTCTCTGGACTTGGCCATTGTGGAGAGGTTGGAGTCTGTTTGATTGAGTGTGTGGACAGGTGTCTTTTACACAGGTAACGAGTTCAAACAGGTGCAGCTAATACAGGTAATGAGTGGAGAACAGGAGGGCTTCTTAAAGAAAAACGAACAGGTCTGTGAGAGCCGGAATTCTTACTGGTTGGTAGGTGAATGTCTTACTGGTTAATGTCATGCAATAAAATGCAAATTAATTATTTAAAAATCATACAATGTGATTTTCTGGATTTTTGTTTTAGATTCCGTCTCTCACAGTTGAAGTGTACCTATGATAAAAATTACAAACCTCTACATGCTTTGTAAGTAGGAAAACCTGCAAAATCGGCAGTGTATCAAATACTTGTTCTCCCCACTGTAGTTTTTTTTATCTTTGTTTTTTTCCCACTGGGTTTTTGTGTGCACCTGTAAATATACTTCACCGTGGACTGTCTTATTCATTGGCACTGTAAATAAAGTACACCCTGCACAAGAGTGCCATCATTTTTTTTTTTATATTCTCATGGACTCACGTTATTTTTTTCCCTTCCCCAAAGTGAGCAGTGGTACTCGCTTCATCACAGGGCCCATAAGGTTATTTGGTTTCAGGTCCACTATTTAATTTTGTTGAAATTTGAGTAACTAACTTAAAAATGTGTGTTTATGCTATAAATTATTAAGTTCCTCTAACTCAGTGTAGTTGGTTGAACATATTTTCATTAGAAGTTGTCATAGCTCAAAAAAGGTTTTTTTGGGGTCTCCATGATCTGCATGGACGTCGGCCTGAATGAAATGGCCTGAATTCCGTTCTTTGAAAAAAAATTTGAATTGCAATTCATTCTTTGTGAATTTCTCCCATAGTATATGGACTGATCTCCAACTTAGGAAAGTTGTTTGCCTTGGCTGAATGTTCAGCTGGACCAGTTATTCACCTCTCCCACTTTCCCACACTTCCAGACCACTGCCTGTCCTCATCCAGCCGCCCACAGGGCCAGAGCTGCCAAGAGGTGCCTGCTGCCTGCTGCCAAGCAACTTATCTTGGAGTTAACCTGTTATGTCAGCACATCTAGCACTCGCTGGACTGTGCCGATGAGGATGTGAGAGCGCTGCTGCCGCCACTGTCCTGTCCACAACAATGAGTGCAGGTGCAGAACAACTGCTGTACAGTGTGAGTCTGCTGCATGTGCCAGATGCACTAAAGAAACAAACAAGGAAACTTCCGTTTGGCTGGACTGCGCCAAAGTTTGATCTGATGAACTTGATGAGATCTCATAAGGTTCCACACATTACAAAAATGGTCCAGTGAATAATTATTTGACTGTAGTTTACTGCATTATTGCAAAAGAACAATAAGCCACACCTTCTCTGCTTAACCCATAACCATGATAAAATTACTGTAACAGCCTTATTTATAGGCTTATATGAAATAGATTTCGCAGCAATATGAAATGAAATGCACCAATGTTCAATGAATAGTTACATTTTGTTAATATTAATGATTGCAATGAACAATTCTTCTGGTAGTAATGTAGTTCATTAGTATAACTGTAGGGCAGTTACAGTTTCAAGGCATTAATTTTGGCAAATGAATATTTAACATGCAACAATGTGTCTCTATTTGCATTTATAATGGATAATAAGATGGTTAATCCTATCAGAATTGTCTGAACTATCCATTTTGTCGTACATTGCTACATAACCCTGGGTTATTGCCATTACAAATCCTGCTTTTAACCCCCGGTAAAGGAACATTTCACACTTGCAATTTAGAAGTGGGGTTAGCACTGCATTTTTCCCGGGGTTAAGAAAACCCAACAGGGTTAGTTCCGTGTTTGCGGTGTTCACCCAGCATTTCGGTGTCAAAGTTGTATAATGTGAAACGATGCCGTGTTAGAATGTTATGGCTAAATCTTAGCCGACGTGTGCCTCATTCACATGCTGTGGACAGTCACAGAAACACTGTGCACTGTATAAACAGTAGTTTCAGTGTTTGAGGAGGGAAAAAATGTCAAACGGTGACGGAAAACGCATCAGTTGGAGTAAAAAGAGACTGTTTCATTCAAAGCAAGATAACCCAGGATTCCATTTACCTGGGGTTTAATGACCCAATGTTAACTATTTCACGTGTCAAAAGCCCCTATTCATAGTTTTCAGTCACGTGACTGGAGGGCAAAATATCCATAGAACTGAACTGGGCCTGTCAATTTTCCATCTGTTTCAAGCCACAGATATCAAAAAAAAAAAAAAAATCAAAATCACCTTTATTTATATAGTGGTTTTTACAATGCCAATTATTTCAAAGCAGCTTCACAGTGGTAACAGGAAAATAATGCAACAGAATTTGATTCGGCTGTACAGCCGATCTGGTGAAAACGGTGATGTCATCCAGCTCATTTCAATTATCATATAGTGTCAATGCGGGCAGATCAGTAATATAGTTGAAATTTAAGTGTCCCCAACTGAGCAAGCCAAAAGCCAAAGGCAACGGTGGCAAGGAACCAAAACTCCTTCAGTGGCCAGAATGGAGAAAAAAACCTTGGGAGAAACCAGGCTCAGTCGGGGTGCCAGTTCTCCTCTGGCCGACAAACAAATAGTGTATGATTATGATTCTGGCAGCATTACAGGTCAGAAGTCATATTAGATCAATAGATATTCGTAGGATTATTCGAAAGATTGGAGTCGTCACGCCGGGGACGGGTTTAATGAGGATGTCGTGTCGATGCGGCATTTACAGGGGGGAGTTTAATTGACACGGTCTCTACAGACACTTCAGGGATGCGTTCGTCATGTCCAGGCTAAGGTCCACCATCTGGTCTGGATACGGCCCGGATCCGGCCGACTGCAGTAAACCTCGGGATAAACAGAGAGACTAACATTAGCGTAGATGCCATTCTTCTTATGATGTAACGAGTACATCAGGTGTTATGGGAAGTGTTCCCGGTTCCGGCTGACCTAGTTAATGCAGCCTAAAACAATCATTTAACTGATTTGAATAATATAAATTAAAAATGTTTTATGTGTATGCCATAGTAAAGAGATGTGTTTTTAGTCTAGATTTAAACTGACAGAGTGTGTCTGCTTCCCGAACAATGCTAGGAAGACTGTTCCAGAGTTTAGGTGCTAAATAGGAAAAGGATTGACCGCCTGCAGTTGATTTTGATATTCTAGGTATTATCAACTGGCCAGAATTTTGAGACCGCAATAGACGTGATGGAGTATAATGCGTTAAGAGTTTGCTCAAGTACTGGGGAGCTAAACCATTTAGTGCTTTGTAAGTAATCAGCAAGATTTTAAAATGTATACGATGTTTAATAGGGAGCCAATGCAGTGTTGCCAGAAACGGGCTAATATGGTCATACTTCCTGGTTCTAGTAAGAACTCTAGCTGCTGCGTTTTGGACAAGCTGCAGTTTATTTATTAAGCGAGCAGGGCAACCACCCAGTAGAGCATTACAATAATCTAGCCTTGAGGTCATGAACGCATGAACTAACTGTTCAGCATTTTGCATTGAAAGCATGTGCCGTAATTTAGATATATTTTTAAGATGGTAGAATGCAGTTTTACAGATGCTAGAAACGTGGCTTTCAAATGAAAGATTGGTATCAAAGAGCACACCCAGGTTTTTAACTGACGACGAGGACTTGACAGAGCAGCCATCGAGTGTTAGTATTCTAGGTTACTACTTGTGGAGTTTTTTTTGTCCAATGATTAAAAATTCATTTTTTTCTGAATTAAGTTGCAGGAAATTACTAGTCATCCAATTTTTTATATCAGCTATGCATTCCGTTAATCTGTAAATTGGTCAATTTCGTCAGGGCGTGAAGAAATATAGAGCTGAGTATCGTCAGCATAACAATGAAAACTAACGCCATGCTTCCTAATAATATCTCCCAGTGGTAGCATGTACAGGGTGAAAAGCAACGGTCCTAGCACTGAGCCCTGCGGTACTCCATACTGAACTTGTGTTCGGTGTGACATCTCTTCATTTACTGCTACAAACTGATAACGGTCAGATAAGTATGATTTAAACCATGCCAGTGAAATTCCACTAATGCCAACATAATTTTTGAATCTATTCAAAAGAATGTTGTGGTCGATAGTATCGAATGCAGCGCTAAGATCGAGTAACACTAACAGAGAGATACAACCACGATCGGATGATAAGAGTAAATCATTTGTAACTCAAGAGCAGTCTCAGTACTATGATACGGTCTAAATCCTGACTGGAAATCCTCACAGATACCATTTCTTTCTAAAAAGGAGCATAATTGTGAGGACACTGCCTTTTCTAGTATTTTTGACAGAAAGGGTAGATTTGAGATTGGCCTGTAATTGACTAATTCTGTAGGATCAAGTTGCGGTTTTTTAATAAGTGGTTTAATAATAGCCAACTTAAAAGTTTTCGGTACATATCCTAATGACAAGAATGAATTAATGATATTAAGAAGAGGATCTATGACCTCTGGAAGCATCTCTTTTAGTAGTTTAGTCGGTATAGGGTCGAGCATACATGTTGTTGATTTTGATGATTTAACGAGTTTAGCCAATTCTTCTCCTATAGCAGTGAATGAATGTAATTTTTCCTCAGTGACACTACAATGCACTGTCTGATGTGATACTGTAGTAGACGGCTGCATGGTTATAATTTTTTTCCTAATATTATCAATCTTACAAGTAAAGAAGTTCATAAAGTCATTACTGCTGTGCTGTTTACAAACATCAGAAGTTGAAGCTTTCAGTGATAAGCATCACCTCTCAAAAGAAGAAAAAATATTTGAACAAAATGCAAGTTTTGGGCACTTGTGATCAATATACAGCATCTGCTGCAGTATTTCAGTCACTAAAAACAGCGGGACATTCTAAAACGCTTAATGTGAAAAACACTTAAAGTGCCTTAATGTACTAAAACAGTGATATTAAAAGATCAAATTCAGTATACAGCTTACTGATGATGCACACTACACAAGCAAGCAGATGAGCCCAGAATATGAATGCAGAATATTTGTGTGAAACTGATACATTTTTTCAGGATTCTTTGATGAATAGAATATAAACTGTAACATTTCAAATGACTTTACTGTCGTTCAATCGATTAAAATCGTTAAAATGAATTAATGCTTGCTAAGTAATCCTTGCAACAGAAATCTGCTTGGTTTGAAAGTGACTTCTGAGTAAGCTGTGCTTCATACATCAGTGGACAATTGATAGACAATGGACCTTTTTTGCCTACAATATTTCACTAATGTGACCGCATCCTGTATCCAACTGATGTTTCAGCAATGACTTTATGAGAGTTCATGCTCACAAAATTTTCTTAACATTTGAATTTCAAATGACATTATGGAGCATTGCCAGGAGCTGCAAGTGTTGTGTTTTATCTCCTATTCACAGAGCATCATGTTGTTTAATGTGGATTAACAGAACAGAAACCCCTCCTCCTTCTCACCTGCTTACAGAGGGCATGACCCTGTGTATTTGTCTGACTCCACTAATTTAGCTGAGCTCCTAACACCATAAACACCAAGTCGTAACCTGTGTCTGCTCAGAGTTGTCTTTTGGTTGTTCCCATACACGGCTCCGCTCTATGGGTGACAGGGATTTTTCATCCTATGCCTATATTGTGGAATTTTATTCTGGGTTAGAGATCAGCTGTGAGCAACGTGACAAACACTATATTGCCAAAAGTATTGGGACACCCCTCCAAATTATTGAATTCAGGTGTTCCAATCACTTCCATGGCCAAAGGTGTATAAAATCAAGCACCTAGGCATGCAGACTGCTTCTACAAACATTTGTGAAAGAATGGGTCGCTCTCAGGAGCTCAGTGAATTCAAGCTTAGTACCGTGATAGGTTGCCACCTGTGCAATAAGTACATTCATGAAATTTCCTCACTACTAAATATTCCACGGTCAACTGTTAGTGGTATTATAACAAAGTGGAAGCAATTGGGAACAACAGCAACTCAGCCATGAAGTGGTAGGCCACGTAAAATCACAGAGCGGGGTCAGCGCATGCTGAGGCGCACAGTGCGCAGAAGTCACCAACTTTCTGCAGTCAATAGCTACAGACCTCCAAACTTCGTGTGGCCTTAACATTAGCTCAAGAACAGTGCGTAGAGAGCTTCATGGAATGGGTTTCCATGGCCGAGCAGCTGCATCCAAGCCTTGCATCACCAAGTGCAATGCAAAGTTTCGGATGCCTTGGTGTAAAGCACGCCGCAACTGGACTCTAGAGCAGTGGAGACGTGTTCTCTGGAGTGACAAATCACGCTTCTCTGTCTGGCAATCCGATGGACGAGTCTGGGTTTGGTGGTTGCCAGGAGAACGGAACTTGCCTGACTGCATTGTGCCAAGTGTAAAATTTGGTGGAGGGGGCATTATGGTGTGGGGTTATTTTTCAGGAGTTGGGCTTGGCCCCTTAGTTCCAGTGAAAGGAACTCTTAATGCTTCAGCATACCAAGACATTTTGGACAATTTCATGCTCCCAACTTTGTGGGAACAGTTTGGGGATGCCCCCTTCCTGTTCCAACATGACTGCGCACCAGTGCACAAAGCAAGGTCCATAAAGATGAGCGAGTTTGGTGTGGAGGAACTTGACTGGCCTGCACAGAGTCCTGACCTCAACCCGACAGAACACCTTTGGGATGAATTAGAGCGGAGACTGCAAACCAGGCCTTCTCGTCCAACATCAGTGCCTGACCTCACAAATGCGCTTCTAGAAGAATGGTCAAAAATTCCCATAAACACACTCCTAAAGCCCGTGGAAAGCCTTCCCAGAAGAGTTGAAGCTGTTATAGCTGCAAAGGGTGGGCCAACTCCATATTAAACCCTGCAGATTAAGAATGGGATGTCATTAAAGACTGAGCCTGGTTTCTCCCAAGGTTTTTTTTCTCCATTCTGGCCCTGAAGGAGCTTTGGTTCCTTGCCACCGTCGCCTTTGGCTTTTGGCTTGCTCAGTTGGGGACACTTAAATTTCAACTATATTACTGATCTGCCCGCATTGACACTATATGATAATTGAAATGAGCTGGATGACATCACCGTTTTCACCAGAGCGGCTGTACAGCCGAATCAAATTCTGTTGCATTATTTTCCTGTTACCACTGTGAAGCTGCTTTGAAACAATTGGCATTGTAAAAAGCGCTATATAAATAAAGGTGATTTGATTTGATTTGATTAAAGTTCATGTGCATGTAAAGGCAGGCGTCCCAAAACTTTTGGCAATATAGTGTATATCTGATGCAATAAAGCCACTCCTCCTATATCTCTCGTTCCAAATTAAAGCACTGTATAATGAAACAATTTTAGACACAAAATTGCCTGTCTTTTTTTGCTAATTATTTAATATATTTATATTATATTAATTATATTTATAATATATTTGTATACTTATATGAAATGACAAATAATATGAAACTTTTTATTTAAATTAATAAAAAATGTAAAATGTTACAAGGATTTATATTAACTTTCTATTCATCAAAGAATCCTAAAAAATGTATGACAATTTCACAGAAATATTGAGCAGCACAACAGTTTTCAACATTAATAATAAATGTTTCTTGACCTCCAAATCATCATATTAGAATGATTTCTGAAGGATCATGTGACACTGAAGACTGGAGGAATGATGCTGAAAATTCAGCCTTGCCATCACAAAAATAAATTACATTTCAAAATATATTAAAATAGTTATTTTCAACTGTAACAATATGTCACAATATTGCTGTTTTCTAACTGTATTTTGACCAAATAAATGCAGTCTTGGTGAACATAAGAGACTTATTTTAAAAACAGTGTAGTGTTTAATAACTAGTGTAGTTATTTTGCATTTTTACTTTAGTTAGTTACAATAATTAAACATTTGGCAGTCTAATCAGATAATGAATCAACATACTGTAGAAAACATTACAGTAACACTTTATTTTAAGGTGAAGTAGTTACATGTTGCTACATATACTTACTATAGTAATAACATAATTACAAGTAACTAACCCTACACCAAACCCTAACCGTAACTCTATAGTAAGTACAAGTAGTTAATCAATATCTCTCAGTACTCATGAGTAAGTAAAATGTAACTACGTCACCTTAAAATAAAGTGTAACCAATATTACTTCTGGTTTAATGATCACAGAGCACAGCAGACAGACATAGATTTGGACACAAAGTGCTGAGGAGGTGACCAGGTGTCATATTCCCCAGAGCAACTGCTCACGGTCCTGCAAATGATTGACCCCTGCTGTGGGGTCAATCATTTGCAGACTATTCAAGAGCATTAGCAGACTGACTCACAGCACTGAATTAATAAGCAATGTACTCTTAGGCCCGGTTTCACAGACAGGGCTTAGATTAAGCCAGGATTAGGCCTTAGTTCAATTAGCACATTTTATAAGCGTGCCTTAGAAAAAACAAACACTGGTGTGCATCTTGAGAAAAAACAATGGCACTTACATATTTTCAGATATGTCAGTGCAAGTTTCTTTCAGTTAAAACAGCTCAAACATGCATATAGCTTAAGCCTCATCTGAAACCAGAGGTAAGTGTCCTGATTTAATGAAAATACTACACACTCAATGATGCAAGGAGACACGCCATGAAACATTTTAAAATCTGTCAACTTTAATCTCTTGAAGACATTAGTTGTATTAAATACGTGTTATATCGCTTTTCCAGTTTTTCTAATGAATTAAGAATGGAGTTTATTCTCATGTGAAACAGGAAAAGCTTCATATAGCAAGGCAAGTCTGAAACAATATTTACATGAAATACAAAAATATAAATCCACAAAATAGTATTACAGATAAATTTACAATAACCAACTCTATAAAATTACAAATATATTTCTATAAAAAGCTATTTAAATAATCTTACAGCTCAAGTTTTTCAGAGAGCACAGCCATTACTGTCAAATGTGTATTTCTTATGCATTTGTTTGAGTTTGTTTGTATGGGCGCAAGTATACAAAAAGTCTTGGCGAACTTCATCGTCCAGCATGTGAAACCAGGACCATGTCTTCACAGTAGTTCAGGTTTGTCAGGTGCGGTCTGGCTGTCGTCCCCCGGCGGAGCTACGACGTGGTGGGCTCCAGTCATCCCGTCTCTTACTCACATGCCTGGATAAAAAAAAAATTAAAAAAAATAAATAAATAAAAAAATAAAAAAAAACAGGCAAGCAGAGAACATACTTAGTACATTTCCGGGTCCTCGGGTGTCAAGGTTATTCTTGGTGTGTATGCGGGTCCTCTTTTTATGAACACCCCCCTCAATGAACTATTTTAATGAATTAATGAATGAATCAGCTGCCTCAGCGCATGAACAGAAGCATTACTGTATAGTAGCTTACCCTGACACATTGCATAAAAATGTTCAAGGCACAGGAGTAAAAAACTACCCATAAAATTGTAAGGTCAGAGAGAGGGAGGAACGTTGTCATAACAAAAATGTTTTATGACTGTTTTGAAAGGAAAAAAAAAAAAAAAAAAAAAGTACAATATGAATGATATGACTGCTTTCTCTGTCAGGTGGCGAACTTACAGTTTGAGTCATTGAAGGTCTATACACATGCATTCCTCTCTCTCTAAGGCAAGTTACAGCACTCTAGAGTGTAGGAGCGCTCCAAAACAAATCAACTTCACTGAGTTAACATCAATGAGGAGGTATAGGAGTGAGTGTATGATTGACTCAATGATTAGGATTCAAAAACACCCGTTGATACAAGAGTGTCTTGTTTCTTCTCATGATGTACAGTACCGGTCAAAACTTTGGAATCGTTACTATTTTTAATGTTTTTGAAAGAAGTCTCTTATGCTCATCAAGCCTGCATTTATTTGATCAAAAATACAGAAATAACAGTAATATTGTGAAATATTATTACAATTTAAAATAATGGTTTTCTATTTTATTATACTTTAAAATATAATTTATTTCTGTGATGCAAAGCTGAATTTTACTCCAGAACAAATCAGCCATTACTCCAGTCTTCAGTGTCACATGATCCTTCAGAAATCATTCCGATATGCTGATTTATTATCGATGTTGGAAACAGTTGTGCTGCTTAATATTTTTTATAACGTGATTATAACCTTTTTTTCAGGATTCTTTGATGAATAAAAAGTAAAACAAAAATAATAATTTATTACATTTATTATTTATTTAAAATAGAAATCTTTTGTAACAATGTACAGTACTGTTCAAAAGTTTGGCATCAGTATTTTTTGGTCTTTTTTTTTTTAAGAAATTAATACTTTTATTCAGCAAGGATATGTTAAATTGATTAAAAAAAAAAAAAGTGATAGCAAAGATATTGTTAGAAAAGATTTCTATTTTGAATAAATGCTGTTCTTTTTTTTGTTATTATTCATCAATGAATCCTGTAAAAAGTATCACAGGTTCCAAAAAAATATTAAGCAGCACAACTGCTTCCAACATTGAGAATAACGGAGTATCAAATCAGCATATTAGAATGATTTCTGAAGGATCATGTGACACTGAAGACTGGAGTAATGGCTGATAAAAATTCAGCTTCGCATCACAGAAATAAATTATATTTTAAAGTATACTGTATTAAAATAGAAAACCATTATTTCAAATTGTAATAATATTGCACAGTATTACTTTTTTTCTGTATTTTTTTAATCAAATAAATGCAGACTTGATATAAGATTGCATAAGAGACTTCTTTCAAAAACATTAAAAACATCAAACTTTTGACCGGTACTGCCCCACATCTGATGGTTGATAAAAGAAGTGGGTGGTATAAACAAAATCATATATCTTTGAGTTTTTAATCACAATAAATGGTATACCGAATACACTACCGTTCAAAAGTTTGGAGTTGGTAAGAAGAAGTCTCTTATGCTCACCAAAAGCTGAATTACACCAAGTAATATTGTGAAATATTATAATTTAAAATAACTATACATGTTAAAATGTAATTTATTCCAGTGATGGTAAAGCTGAATTTTCAGCATCATTACTCCAGTCTTCTCTAGTCTCCAGTCATTTCTCTCACCATATAGAGAGAAAATTAACCTTATTTTTTCCATTATATTTTATTTTTTATATTATAATCCAGTGAAATAACCAAAAAGGTACCTAATAATTTGATTATTTGCTCTTAAACAGCTTATAAAGCAGTTCTTGCACTGATTATATTATGTAACACTTACATTATATGTAAAAGTTGTCTATCATATGTTTGGGCCAGGGGTGTCCAATCCTGCTCCTGGATGGCCACTGTCCAACTCCAATTAAACACACCTGAAGCAGCTGATCAAGGTCTTACTAGGTATACTAGACACTTGCAGGCAGGTGTGTTGAGGCAAGTTGAAGCAAAACTCTGCAGGACAGTGGCCCTCCAGGACCGAGTTTGGACACCCCTGGTTTTATGTGGTATGTGTGCTATGCTGTGACGTTGCTTGGCAAATGTAAACAGATAATCTCTGTCTCACATTCTGTATAAAAGCGAAATACGTTTTTGCAGAATCTCTACTGGCTGACACATATGTACCATTTCACAGTGTATAGCATAATACCAGCCAGCCCTGCTCATCAACAAAGATTTCATGCATAAAATCATGCTGCAAATTATTTGTTGCAAGCAGCCCCAAAACAAAAGTAACAGTCTTTACATTCATGTCATTCAGCACTTACTTGCTAATGTTCTGTCAAGGTCAGCAATGAAGTCCTCTAGCTCTTTAGTGTCTCCAAGTTTAGCTGAAGAGAACAATATAGTTGATCAACACAGTACAGGAAATAAACCAAAAACTGACTCATTAGTGTTAAATATACAAAACAGAAACAGGTTTTAACTCACGTTTATTAGATGTGACCAAGGGACTATTTGATGAGGGGGAGAAGACGCTGGGAGAGTTAAGCTTCTCATCACTGAAGCTGAAACTGTTTCTGTTCAAGGACTCTGCACCTGTTGCAGAAAGAAAAAGAGACAGAGGAAGTCAGAAACTGAAGCTTCCTGTACGTGTACAGCACAGTGCTCCTCTAACTCCATCCCAGTGGTTTACTTTTCAACAGGTGGGTCACGACCCAAAATCACTCACAATAGTGATAGAGCAAAGACAGCAGGGAAAATGCAAAGTTATAATGCCAATAATGCAACTAAACATACAACTGTGTAGAGTTATAGCAAACACTAGTTCATCGGTCACTCTGTGGAAGAAGACAAAACAACATGACAGTATGAGACAAGCCTTGTCCTCAAAAACCATGGTAAAAGAAAATATAACAAACTACACTATCGGTCAAAAGTTTTTTAATGTTTTTGAAAGAAATAACATTTTTTATTTAAATACATTTTAAAATGTAATTTCATTTATTCCTGTCGTGGTAAAGTTGTATTTTCATCAACATTAATCTAGCCTTCAGTGTCACATGATCTATCAGAAATCATTCTAATACGCTGATTTGCTGCTTAATTATTAATAATGTTTCTTATTATTATCAGTGCTGAAGCAGCTTTCACTGTATATTTTCAAATGAAATCAGCCTTGGTGAGCATACATATTTCAACAACATTGAAAAATCTTAATTATTCTAAACTTCTGACCGGTGGTACTGGTAGTGTACATTAAATATTGTGCTATTTTAAAGGTTCCTAATTTTGTTTTGGAGATCTCCTACAATAAGTTTCCTTGCATCCAAGGTCAAGAAACACTTCAAATTTTCCTCATAATATAAATTGAACATCACCAAATTTCTCAAAGAGTCTGAAAACGGTTTTGTTAGATTCAGTCTTTCCAAACCCGTCCTTTCCGAGAGCAGACTGTGCTCTGATTGGTCAGATGGCTCAGTCTGTTGTGATTGCTCTACCGCTTATAGTGCGTGACAGAAACTAAATGCCTATTACCATATCAGAATTTCAGCTCCGGAGGTTTCCTCAGCACTTGTGTACACATTGATATAACCAGTAACGTTGGCGTCAGTTTTACCATATCAATTTGAGTCCGAGTCTTTTTTTTTTTTTTTTTTTTTAAATATATTGCATGCAACGTGGATTGCAGTGCTGAAAAAAAAAAAAAAAAAAAAAAAAGTGTCTTGACATGTCGACAACACAAACCAAACTCATTCAGGCCTCAACTACAACTGCAGTGTTTGAGGGCGGGTCAAAGTAGACGTTCGCTGGCAGCCAATAAAGACCATTGATGGTAGGCATTATGCAAATGTGTTACATTATGTAGGTATGTAGCAGGAAGTGAAACTATAAAAGCTGACGACTCGTGTCAGCAGTTCAGAATCGATTCTCTTTTTTAGGAGGCAATAACTTTATTTGTCGTGCACTTTGATCTTTAAAACTTTGCAGACCTTTTACATTCACAAACAGCTACTGAATGAAAGGTAATATTTGAAAAGGCATAATAGGGGCACTTTAAATAACATTTCACTTGCAACATCTGTATATGGTTTCATGCTCTCTGCAAGGAAATATTGAAATTCAAGGGACAACTAGAAAAACTCCAGTCTGTAAGTGTAGAATAGTTACTGTGTTGAGCGTAAAACCAGTGGAGCGGCACTGCTCTTTACCACACAGGCTTGCCAAACATGTGCACTGACCCATAACCAGAGGGGGTAGGGGGGTGTCGGGGGGGTTAATCTGTGCTAGCAGAGCAGGTTGAGTTTGTAATCAATGCATACTCCTCTAATAACAGCCTCTCTCTCTCACGAGCACACTTTCAAAGTGCTTTCAACCGTGACCCAGCCTCGAGCAGGTTAATTTAAAGCCAAAGATCTGACCCGGTACGCCACACTCCATCTTAAAACACTTTATTTACACATTCTTAGCCCTGCACGCAGTTAAAGGCAGAGCAGGCGTGCTATTACACGGATGCTCAACTTTGCCCAGCGCTTCAGTCATTAGACCCTCCTGCCTGTGGGCTTCAGCACATCAACTGGTGAAACGTGTTAGCAAAAAATTAGGTAAATAATGATAATAATAATAATAATAATAATTATTATTATTATAATAATAATAATAATAATAATAATAATAATAATAATAAGTACAGAGGATCCTCTCAGCTGACACTGCACCATCTACATTAGTGGTTCGCAACACTAAAATTGGTCAAATAACTATATATTTATGCATAATTAGAATAGTAAATTAAATACACTTGTGAAAAAGAAGTGCACTTAATTGTATCAGATGTGCACTTATAGTTCGCTTCAAATATAATATAATATAATTATATATATATATATATATATATATATATAATTATTAAAAAAAAGAACTGTACTTAATAAATTAATATTAAGTGTACTTAAGTGTGCTTAGAGTACACTTTCATGATTGTTTCTTAACATACTTAAGTACGCTTTTAAAAAGTGCACTTTATAATGTCAAATTAAAAGTTTTTACGTTAAATCATTGTTTTAATATTTTGTCATGCTTTAAAGAAGTACACTTATTTTGATGTTAACATGCTAAAGCACAAAGTACTTGACTATAATTTTAACTGTAGTGTGTTATTTGATATTACATTTGAAGTTAATATATTTTAAATGTACTAAATTGCAACTTCATTACAAATGTGCAATTATAAATATATTTAAATATATGACAACTTTCCATAGAAATTACATTAAAATGTATTTAAGTCTAGAATACATGCTTGTCAGTAAATTTAGCAGTACACTTTAACCATACATCTAGGGCTGCAACTAACGATTATTTTGATAATCGATTAGTTGGCTGGTAATTTTTTTTCGATTAATCGGATAAAAAGACCAATTTTATCTATTTTTTTTTTTTATTAACAAAACACACTATTCCACATCCTAATAAATAAATAAAACAGGGTTATCGATTTGTTGTTGCAGCCCTACATATTACTAAGACAATAATAAGCAATTATGAAATTTCATATAAGATGTACTTAAGTCCTACTTAAGTGGGTCAAACAGCTAATGCCATTGAATATAAATTTTAACTATTATACATTTTCATTTAATTGCAATTAACATGCAGTTAAGAGTCTGAATGTTACATTCAGTTTGCACTTAATATTATTTCCGTAATAAATATTCTTTTTTTCTTTTTTTAAGTATGCTAAAATGTACTTTTTCTAAAAAAGGAGTATGAAAAAGAGTAATATAAAAGAGTATGCTTTTGAAAGGAAGGAGAAACACTTTATTTGTTGATGTTTCATCCAATGTGAAATCCTGTAGTGTAGAAGCAAAACCACTAAACTAGATCAATGGCACGTGACAAAATGGCATCAGGATCGATTGGATCTAACATGCAGTTGCACAGATCCATGAGGGCAATTGAAAGGCACATAATGCCTTTCTGATCCTCTGAATGCACCAGAGGATGTTTTCTTATCCAAGCACAGATTCCGCCACATTCCCCGTTTGTTCCAGAAGGAAAAGGGTGGGGTAAAGAGATCACTTGTTGCTTAATCATTAAACAAGAACACTTCTAGAACAAAAGTGCCCATTTATACTGATATGGTTCCGCTTCGTTTGAACCTTTCTATGCAATTATAAGATATCAAACAAAAGTCTTCCATAATCCATTCATGATGCAATCCTTCTTCAGATTCTAGATAATCTCCAGTTGTAGGATTGATGGAAAAAATGTACAGTAAACCTGCATGTGTCCCATAACAGCTATTACAACTGACTAGTGATAGACTATAAGCCAGGACAATTAATCAACCAATATTTGCTGAGAACGCTGACTCTTGAGGGAAAAAAAAAAAAAAAAAAAAACATTTCAAAATAACATTAGAACCAAGAGATTTAAAAAAAAATAAAATAAAAAAAAAAAATAATAATAATAATAATAATAATAATAAATATATATATAAATATATATATATATATTTTATATTATATTATAAGGTTCAAGGTCTTAGCATGTTAACTGTCAGTGTCCCAGTAGGTAGCAGGACCCTTGGCACACATTTTTACTGCCTTCCCCCCATCTCATACTTTAATAATCATCATGGAAACAGTACTTTACAATCTTTTAATGGGCTCAATTTTTGTAATATGAACTCAAATTTGGAACACAACTTGGTTAGACATATGGCTTTCATTTTAATTGTATTTAAACTTTAAGTTTAAATTTATATAAATTTTACACTTTTTGAAGTGCTAACCCTTCTACTGAGTCCCTTCTTTAAAAAGAGACAAACCATAGATATGCATTCTAAAGCATTCATGAAAAAGGGGGATGACAGTTACCAGATTAAAAGACGTTTAATGAAACCCAGCTGCTCTTTGTGCTTGTGTGTGGGCTCAGATTAGATTAGATAAGATTATGCAGTGTTCAGTGTGCACTGTAACTTGTTAACTGAGGCTGGGAAGTTTAAATCGTGACGCAGAGAGATAATGACCCCCAGGACACGAGCACGTGCGCTGCTATCAAACTTCTGGAATAATGACACGTCAAGTGCAACTTTTGCCTGGATACTCACTTTCAGAGTCGCTGATGCCGCTGTCGCTGACGCTCGCGCTGCTCCGTCTCTTCATGGTTTTCAAGTGCTCATCATATCTGAAGTGTCTCTTTTCCACGGGAGACGTGAAATCTTCAATGACAGCGTCGAATTCACACAATACGGCGTTTAGATCGTCATCATCCTCGAGAAATGCTAGAAAATGCACGCGCAGTTTGTTTCAGTCTGGAAACAGAACAAGTGCTCTATATAGAGACGCACTATCGCCTCAATGTAATAAGCATAATACAATATTTGCATGGGTTTATCTGAACCAGCTGTACTTAATTTTTTACTATTAAAATGTATTATTAAACATTAGACTTACATTTGCTCTGTGACTTTATCTTTGGAGACTTCATCTTCTATACTCCTTTAGTGTCCAATTCCGAAATATCCGATATAAAACAAAACTCCTGTTTTCCCTTGTTAACACACTCTGTTTCTGAGCTCGTTAGCGCGCACACTGCGGTCGGTGGGGTTCGTTGTTTTAAATATTGCCCGGCTCTGGGAGGGGGCGGAGACTGACGGAGGCGTGTCGGACGTGGGGAACGCATCGCCAATGAGACACTCGCGCCCGTTTTAGCCCTCCGTGTGAGTTACATGGACTGGCGTCATTCACCCCTGAAGTATGTGTTTGTAAACAGCTACTATGAATGCTCGACATCAGTGCTGCTTTATTTTTAACCATAAAATGTTTCGATGACTTCACTTGTTGCAATGTTTTACCAGCAATACAGAAATAATGTTACAGGAAAAAGAAGAGGGTAATGTAATATATATCTAAAGATATCTAAAGATGCATTATTGTTCAAAAAGCCCTCAGGAATGTCCACATGTGAGTGTGTCTCCATCATGTATTTGCTGAAAAAAATACAATTCTTCACACTTTGTTTCATCTAAGATTATTAATAATAATGGTAGTGACATTTGTAAAGTTTTGGAGAATACATGACAGGTAGAATCAGTCGATTTACTTTGCTCAAAAGTTAAATAAATATCTGTTTTTTTTTTCTGAATTAAAATTCCCACACATAGGACATAAATGAATACAATTCTTAAAATAGAAATGTTAAAATATAGCCTAATATTAAAGTTTAATGTCAAAGGGTTAAAAATAAGTTAAAGAAAATATATATTTGATCAATCAATCAATAAGGTTTCATTAGTTAACATTAGTTAACTACATTAATTAACACAAACTAATAATGAACTGCACTTCTATGGCATTTATTAATCTCTGTTAATGTTAATTTCAACATTTACTAATACATTATTAAAATCAGTTGATAACATTAGTTAATGCACTGTGAACTAACACGAACAAACAATGAACAACTGTATTTTTTATTAAGTAATGTTAACAAAGATACAAATACAGTAACAAATGTATTGCTCATGGTTAGTTCATGTTAGTTAACTAATGTTAACAAATGAAACCTTATTGTAAAGTGTTACCGATCAATGATATTATAATATATATATGGAAATAAAAGCATTAATTATCAATAACCATTCCCTTTTGTTTAATTTATCTCCAAAATAATATAGGCCTATTTTTAATAGAGGATTATGATAAATATTCCAAAAGTACTTGGTGCTTCACCAAATATTGTAATATTTCGAATGTAACTTAAATTGTAAACTTAAATGTAGAGTACAATTTCCTTACTGTAACACTTTTTAAAATATAAATTTTAAACATATAGGCTAACCCTAACCTTTTCGGTGTTTTAACTTTTTCCTCTTATTTGGGGGTTAAATTCAAAGGATCCCCATTTTCTGTGTCAAGTCTAATCATGGTCATGCTTCTGTCATTCACAGATTCATAAAACTGTTAGGTCTAAGTTAAGTTTCTGCAGACATCTGGTGGAGACTAAATGAATGTGCACTCATGTCATGTTATTCACTCATGGCAATTAGATTAGATTCAGATACATAACCTTTTTTAATGGCCAGGTGTGTTCAAATGCACAAGCTATTTGTCATCGGTTCCAGAAGCTTCAGTATACATGAAGTGCAACTACAGATAAACACATTCATTAGCAGGTTATGCTTAAGAAAGCTAAGAAATCTTTGACTTTCAGCATGGTGCTGAACAAGGCATGTAAACATTTCCTACTTTCAGTAAAGGCAGTTTAACAGTAAGGCAGACAATGATTTTGAGGCCTATACACCCTTTAAATGTAAGTTTACAAAAGGGTGTTTTCGCAGCAATACCATAGACTCTTTTTTTTTGTTCTACAAAAAACCTTTAAGTTAACATTTCTTAAAAGAAGCATTTTTTCTTAGTGTGAGGAACATTTTGAAAGTCTAAAGTACCCTTTTCTTCATTATAAAGAACCTTTTGTGAGATGGAAAGACTCCATGAATGTTAAAGGTTCTTCATGGAACCACAGATGCCAATAAAGAACCCTTTTTTAAGAATGTAAATGAATCATTGGCAGTTAGAATCCTGCTTCTTGTTATTTTTAGTGGGGGTGTGGGATTTATCACTTTAAAAAGAGTTCTTCACACCTTTGGTGTTGGAGTTAACCGGTAGACACATGCTAAAACAAGACGTGTTTGCAGCTGCACTTTCCTGCTGACTTTAGGGTTTAAATGCACATGGAAGGTGTCAAAGACGACACTTAATGTCTGAGAGGCTGGAAACTGTTCAGTTCTCAAAATAAAATGTTTACAAGGATTTTCTGTTTGGAAAAAAAACTATATGGGATACTGTGCTGTAATTTACTTTGTGGGTTAGGCTACTTATTCTGAGGATTTGGTATATGTCAAAAGTTTCTTAAGACAGCAATTAAAAATCAATGAGTGGCAGCATTTTGAACACTAATTGAATTTCCATTACTTTTCCAGTATTTTTTTTAATCATTTTATAGCGATTGTAAAGTGCTAGTCATTTAAATTCTGACTGAAAAAAAAAAATATTTTACAGCATTTAACTAAAAAAATATAGTCACTACAGACATTACAATGACTAAACATTTTGTTAATTTCCATTACTTTTCCAGGCTTTTAAATGTAAAGCTTTTCCTGATATGTCCAGAATTTGCATTACTGTGGAAACCAAACTAAAATGCATGTTTGAGCTGTTTTAACTGAAAGCAACTTGCACTGACATATCTTAAAATACACTATATTGCCAAAAGTTTTGGGACTTTACATGCATATGAACTTTAATGACATCCCATTCTTAATCCGTAGGGTTTAATAGGAGTTGGCCCATCCTTTGCAGCTATAACAGCTTCAACTCTTCTGGGAAGGCTTTCCACAAGGTTTAGGAGTGTGTTTATGGGAATTTTTGACCATTCTTCTAGAAGCGCATTTGTGAGGTCAGGCACTGATGTTGGACGAGAAGGCCTGGCTCGCAGTCTCCGCTCAAATTCATCCCAAAGGTGTTCTATTGAGTTGAGGTCAGGACTCTGTGCAGGCCAGTCAAGTTCCTCCACACCAAACTCGCTAATCCATGTCTTTATGGACCTTGCTTTGTGCACTGGTGCGCAGTCATGTTGGAACAGGAAGGGGCCATCCCTAAACTGTTCCCACAAAGTTGGGAGCATGAAATTGTCCAAAATGTCTTGGTATGCTGAAGCATTAAGAGTTTCTTTCACTGGAACTAAGGGGCCAAGCCCAACCCCTGAAAAACAACCCCACACCATAATCCCCCCTCCACCAAACTTGGCACTTGGCACAATGCAGTCAGGTAAATACCATTCTCATGGCAACCGCCAAACCCAGACTCGTCCATCGGATTGCCAGACAGAGAAGCGTGATTCATCACTACAGAGAACACGTCTCCACAGCTCTAGAGTCCAGTGGTGGCGTGCTTTACAACACTGCATCCGACACTTTGCATTGCACTTGGTGATGTAAGGCTTGGATGCAGCTGCTCGGCCATGGAAACCCATTCCATAAAGTACTGCACACTGTGCGCCTCAGCATGCGCTCACCCCGCTCTGTGATTTTGAATGGCTGAGTTGCTGTTGTTCCCAATTGCTTCCATTTGTTATAATACCACTAACAGTTGACCGTGGAATATTTAGTAGTGAGGAAATTTCACGAATGGACTTATTGCACAGGTGGCAACCTATCAAGGTACCACGCTTGATTTCACTGAGCTCCTGAGAGTGACCCATTCTTTCACAAATGTTTGTAGAAGCAGTCTGCATGCCTAGGTGCTTGATTTTATACACCTGTGGCCATGGAAGTGATTGGAAGACCTGAATTCAATGATTTGGAGGGGTGTCCCAAATACTTTTGGCAATATAGTGTCCATGCCATTGTTTTGTCTCAAGATTCACAGTAATGTTTTTTTTTTCTTTTTCTAAATCACGTTTATTAAAGCTTATATGTCCTATTTGAACTAAGACCTAATCCTGGCTTAATCTAAGCCTTGTCTGTGAAACCGGGCCTTAAAATGTATCTATGACCCTGATCACAACTGTTATAAGATATATAAAATACATAAAAATAATTACTTTATTGCACATTTTATTTTCATATTCACTTCCAAACACATTTGAGAGTCAATGCAAACTATATAAACAATGACAACATTTCTCTCAAGTACAAAAAAATATACATGATGCCAAATAATCAAGACAAAATTTAGACATGATACAATCTCAATTTAAAGTGCAATACAGTCCTGGTTTTCCAAATGCTATGGTTGTCAAACAAAACAAAAGATTGAAATCAAGCCTTTGAGATGCTGAAGTTTAAACACCACCAATATGGATTTAGAAGTTTCACACTGAGGCTGGAATATAAGTGCTCTCATTTAGCTAATATTAAGGGTGTGATTTTCCCCCTTTGTTTTCAACCTCAATTGGTTTCATATGAATGCTTATAATGCTCAGAATGCTTTGACAGTGGCGCCCACTAGTGTTCATACTGGAGTCAGCTATAGCTTTAGTAATGCATTACACAACTGTCAATTTCTCTCTGGTTCAGTTTAATTCACGCTTGCATAACATATATTATTAAGAAGTTGAATTTCTAGTGCAAATTAAACATAATAGTAATTGTTCTGTATCCGTAAACATATCAGAAATCTCATGGTGCACAATCGTGAGGGCCATTGTGTTGTTCCTGATCGTAAGACATTCTCCAGATTGCCTTCAGAATTTTAACTATATAGCAACCTACTTGGAATTATCACAATATAGCCATAACCATTAAATATGACATTGAAAAAACATGCAAAGACAGGGAATGTGATAACAGGCTCAAACAGTCAAGTCTTCATGTCATTGAGCATGTTTCTGGAGAGTTACAAATGCTCTTAAATAATATGTAGTAATAGGGCAGGTACAACAAACATCTCTAATATGTGGTTTAACAAAACAAAAACCCCACTTTATCCATTGTTTATGCTTCCAAACACATTTGTAAACTGCACGTGCAACAACTGAAATCCTGTAGACATACTACACTGCAATCACTCTTTCTGCCTTGTCTTCAAACAGAAAGCTGAGCACACCCTCACATTTTAGGTCAACCTAAATTATTGCATGGACCTGACTGTATGGGCCAAAGTGCATTAGCATAAACAGTGCGTCTTCTCCTGTTCAGCAGCGAGCTGTATGAAGCTGCTCTCACTTGGCTGTTTCAGTCTCAGTGGCTTGTGATTCTTCAGCTTGTAGGCCAACGTGAGGAAAATGGCATCTACATGCTCTTTTTCTGCAGGGTCTCTTGCAGATGTCTCAAAAAGTGGAAAGTTGTAGCCATCAGCCAGTCGCTGAGCTACAAACGTGGACACCTCTCTTGTTCCTCTTAAGTCACATTTGTTTCCAACTAGGATGCGGGGTACCATGGGAGGGACTGAGTGACGGACACACTCCTCAATCCACTCCGGCAGACTCTCAAATGAAGCTAGACTGGTCACATCATACACAAAGATGATGGCATGGACATTGCGGTAGTAATGCTCCACCATACTCTTCCTGAAGCGCTCCTGCCCAGCCGTGTCCCAGATCTGCAACTGAGAGAAGACAGTTTACATCATAGCAGACATTAAAGGAGTAGTTCACTTTAAAATGAAAATTACCCCATGATTTACTCACCCTCAAGCCATCCTAGGTGTATATGACATTCTTCTTTCTGATGAACACAGTCGGAGTTATATTAATAAATATCCTGACGCTTCCAAGCTTTATAATGGCAGTGACGGGGTCCATTGAGTTTGAAGCTCAAAAAAGGCTCCGGGGGGTTAATAAAAGCCTTCTGAAGCGAATCGATGGGGTTTGGTAAGAAAAATATTCGTATTTAAAACTTAATAAAGTAAAATATCTAGCTACCGCCAGACCGCCTTCCATATTCAACTTACGCAGAAAGTGCCTCTCGCAGTTCAAAACGCATACGCTACGTCCGACGTCATCGTTGTGCTAGTTACGCTTTTTTCGTAAATTGAATATGGTAGGCGGTCTGGTGAAAGCTAGATATTTTACTTTATAAAGTTTTAAATATGGATATTTTTCTGACACCTTTATTAACCCCCCGGAGCCGTGTGGAGTACGTTTATAATGGATGGATGCACTTTTTTGAGCTTCAAACTCAATGGACGCAGTCACCGCCATTATAAAGCTTGGAAGCGTCAGGATATTTATTAATATAACTCCAATTGTGTTCATCAGAAAGAAGAAAGTCATATAACACCTAGGATGGCTTGAGGGTGAGTAAACCATGGGGTAATTTTTTTTAAATTTAAAGTGAACTACTCCTTCAACCAGACAAGAATATATTACTTTCAGCCCTTGGCAGGCTATATGTATTATGCTTTGATGTATATATTTGTTTCTGTTTCTTAAACCTATCTTTGTAAAGCGACCTTGGGTGTTGAAAAGGCGTTATATAAATACAAATTATTATTATTATTATTAGGTATTATTTTTTAACAAGGCTAGTTGTCATAAAGGCTTTTTCTCAGCAGTTGAGTCCAAAGTCCTATTATACACGTGTGATAAATCATAATTCAATTATTTTATTGATATATTTAACAAATAATTAACTACTCTTTTGTTAAAATACAACATTACAAATATTTTAAAGGGTGTTTGTGCACCAATGAGAGGACTTTTCATAACAGTCAACAACAATACACCGTGCACCCATTGTGGAGAGGAATGTAAATACTTGTTATTCAAGGTCTAAATGCTTTCTACAGCTTTTCAGATCAGTGAAATAAACTCCACTGTACGGGTCCTTACCTTTATGTATTCTCCATCAAGTTGCAGGGTCCTTTCTCTAAAATCTACTCCGATTGTTGCCTCGGGATTTTTGAGAAATTTACCACCGCAAAACCGGTAAGTCAGGCAAGTCTTTCCAACATTTGAATCCCCAATAACGATTATTTTAAACACCCTCGACTGAGGGCAGTCATATTCCTGACACGAGTCATTCGCGAGACTGTCTCTTGTGTAAATCGTCGCGAATTCATCGCTGCCCGTTGTGTTTTCTATTGCCATAGCTCTGATACTCGAGAAATATCGCGAGAGGATCAGAACGAGAGGTTAACGTGAACTCCCATAACCTGGGAGTTAAATTCGGTTTTGCTCACAAAAAAAACCCTGCATGCTACTGAAAAAGCAATAAATTAAATGATTTGTGGGTCAGTGACACAAATAATCTGAATCTGAATTTGATAAATTCATGACATATATCACTTTATTCTATAAAACCTATTTAGTTTGAATTCATTTTAGTACATTTAAATAATACATATTATTTTATATTTTGTTATCTTAAACCCCCCAAAGGTTGTGCAACTGTCTGAACAAATGAACAGACTAAGAAAACTATTTAAAATGGTGTCTTAATAATAAAAAACTAAAAACTAAATACTATGGCATCTTTTTAGATTTGAAACTTTTCATATAATCAAATTTCATAAATATTAGAAGTTTTAAAGCTGTTGTATATACAATATATATACAACTTCTAAAAATGTCTGCTACTGAAAAGCAATACATAAAATGATTTATTTTTTGGGTCAGTGACATATTACGTGCATATTTTTGTGTCCAAGTGCATTATTTCCTTTTAAAATAATTTGATAAATTCATGACATATATCACTTTATTCTATAAAACCTATTTAGTTTAAATTCATTTTTAGTACATACATATTATTTTATGTTTTGTTATTTTAAACCCCTAAAATGTCAGGTGAACTGAACTAAAGAAAACTATTTAAAATGGTGGTCTTAATAATAATAATAAAAAAAGAGAAGTCATGGCATAATTTTAAGTTTGAAACTTTTCAAATAAACCAATTTTATAAATATCAGTATTTGTAAAGCTGTTGAGATCATTGAAAAACTTTCATCCAGCAATTTGTATATTCTCAGATGTCAGGGTGGCACAACGGCAAACATGGCTCTTTTATTATGAATTGACATGGTAATAACAGTAAACATGATAATGCTTCATCATCCAGAGGAGCCCAACTGATCCTTACGGCAGAGTGAAAAGGTTTGTAGATCTCTCTCAAATACTGGTAAAAACTGCTCATTTCAAGTATGGGTTGAGGTTGGTACACTTTTCATGTCAGGTGGTACAACTACAACTATATATAGGGGTGAATTCAGATCAATGGGACACTTTTTCCCAGTCATCTCAATGGCAAAAAAAGTGTCCCAATCAACCTGAATTCACCCATACAACTTTTTGGTTGTACCGCCTGACATAAAAACAGTCAAAAAATGAATTTGAACACTTTGAAATGTTATTTAACAACTGAAACTTGATCACAAACAATGTTTATGACTCAGAGAATATGCATTACATCAGTTTTGAAAAGTTTTTAAAAAACACCTTTTTTTTAAGCTTTATTTGTTGATTTATTTATATAAAGCATATACAGAATTTATTAAAAGAACCAAATCTATAAATTAGATTACATAAATGAAATAATTTAATAGACAACTATAACATTTAGACAACAATAAAAAAATGAAAAAACACAAACAGGTAAAACAAGGTAGGGTACAATTGGGCTAAAAGCTCAAAGATTCATGACATATCAGAAGTTATGTGGACTATATAAAAAATGGTCCATCCTTCCTGAAGTGGTTCATTATAATACTGTATATGTATCGAAGTTATCTTGCTATATCACAAGTGCATTCAAATTTTAACCAATAACTTTGCCACCTATACCATTACAAAGTTTTAATGAAAACAATCCTTATCATGTCTTTTCACAATTAAATTGCCCCATCAATAAAAATAAAACAAGTATTTTTCAGATCATCACTTTGGGACCAGACATAAGCACATTTTCCTTAAGAGGGGCTGTTAGCCCGACTGTACCCTGTTCAAGATTTCCAGCGTAATACTGCTCTTTGTTTATTAACCTCCAGAGGCTGGCAGAGTCAAAATACTAACAATTCTTTGTACCAGCTTATCATAATCCTGAGACAAGGTATCATTCACTGGCCATATATCATAAAGGTAAGCCTTTGTTTAATAATACTCATAGTACAGCATGAATTTCAAGTAGGTTTTATCCTGGCCGCTGTGGGATGAGCCACTTCAAACCAGGCTAAAAATTTCAACACCTGTATCTCAAAATACTTTGCAGCATGTTTACATTTGGCTCTATTATGCAGTTCCACGTTTGACACTGTGAGAACTGCACAGACTACCAGTTCTCATCTGAAAAGGAGCTTGAGCTGCCGGAGTCCGAGTCTGCATCAGTCAATCCATCGAAGTCCCAGTCAGCACTGGAGCCGCTGTCGTCATCCTCCTCCGAGATGAAATTCTGACCGGACCCCAGGCATGCAGTGTACACCCGGGTGGAGAGGCTTATGGATCCGAAGGAGGATCCAAACATGGTGGCCACACTTTTCCACGAGTCCCTAGTGGGATCATATTCATGTATAATAAGCCTGTTTTTGTTGTGATGGACTATTGCAATAGTTAGAAGCAGCAGTTTGCTGTTGTGTTGCACAACTTGGTAGTTGAGAGCACTGCTGTCAATAGGAATGTCTCCGATCCGCCTCCATTCTCCACGAGCTGGGTTATACGCCTTGACCACAGGGATATCGCACAAACAGATAATCTGCTCCTGAAAAACACAGGCTTTGTGGAGTTTACTGCGTTTTAGAGAGCCCCGCTGGAGCCAGTGGTTTTTCTTTGGCTCGTAGCTGAGCATCCTTCTCTTGTTTACCACATACAGCCGCTCGTTTACCGTCACAACCTGCATCTTTCCCAAAGAATGAGGCAAAGGGGACACAAAAACCCACTGGTTCCTTTGAATGCTATAGCATTCTACTTCCTTGAGTCTGGCATCCGATACTGAATCTCTGCCACCCAAAATGTACAGGTGCCCGTTGAGGTAGCCGATGTACGAGTGCATTCTTCTGAGAAGTCTTTGCGCAAGCTCCTGCCAACAATTTGACAAGGGATTGTAGACCCAGAAGTGCTTGGACAGCTGTGATGCGAGATACAGATTGTTCTCTGGTGTGGTGCAGACCAAAAATGTCTCCATAGGAGAGTGTTTGAAGTTCTGATTGGTGAGGTTAATGACCGGGGACGCCATAGAAAAGATGTCCTCCGTGTAGGGATCATAGCACATGAAAGGCTCATTTGGCCGTCCAAAGAAAAGCACCATTTCTTTTGCACTCTTGCCAATTCTTTGTTTGGCAGCATGTACGTCCTTTGAAATCGTGGCACTCTGCTCATCGGCAGCCCCGTCTAGAACATTCACAAGATATTTCTTTATAAAAGGCTTTGATTTAAGGCCATCTAGATAAACCCTGTCTTTCTCGGAAAACAAAGACCACCGCACGCATCTGAGGACCTGCAGTGCATCTTCTGCATCCGCATGCAGATTATTCTCAATCCACTGTAGTGCAAACGAGCACACTTTTAGTTCGCAGTCCACATCCAGAGAATCCAGTGTGAGGATCTCTTTAATCTGCTTCAGGTCCAGCTCACAAAGCTCTCGCACACTGGCACTGAGCTGGATGAAGTTCTTGGCAATAAACGCTTGAGCCTTGCTCTTCAACTCCAGATTGTCAAAGGTGTCTGCAAACTTCAAAATCCCTGCACAGTTAGAAAGATCCAGCCTTCTTGTCATGAAGTTAGCACAAGCTTGGCGGATATACTCCAGCTGCAGCATGTTTGCAGCTGCATAAAGCCTCTGCACGTTGGCCTCAGTGATTGTCACTTTGCCAGTGTAACAGTAATCAATAATGACAGCCATTGAATCGGCGTCCACTTCGTGAATGGTGACGTTTCTCTGAGTGCTCTCGTACAGTCCTCCTGTAAACATGCTCTTAAAATAAGGGCTTGCTGCTGCCAGAATATTTCGATTGCACTGGAAAACTTTTCCTGAGGAAACGCTTCGGTCCTCTGACTCCGGGTCAGGCTCCACTTCGATAGTCACGTCGACTAACAGCTGCGAGTCGTAGAATAATTTCATCTCTTTCATCAAACTTGAAGCGTGATTCGTGTCCTCGAGCTCCTCCGGACCACTGAAACAGTTCACTGAAGCCATGTTGAGCCCGTTTTCTCCGTCCGAACGCAACTAAATCCCGTCAGGCATCAAATGTCCCTCAGCTCTGCTGTAAGGGCTCAAAGTGTCATGAAAACAACGGGTTGTGAGCTGCATGCACCGCTGCTCTGTTGCCTGACAATGTAGCCATGTTTCATGAATGAAAAGCTGTACAAAATGCTTTTCAGGACAAACGATCGGCAGCGGTGATGTCCGTCCCGTTTAATTTCATTTCGTTCGGCTTTTGATCTCGAGACATCGACGTTGCATGTCTCACTCAAGCATGCTACCGCTGAGCTGCAACACACGGCGCTGATTGGTCACATCCGCTGTGTCTCAAAGCATGTTGAGCTGCCTACATAGACAGCATTTATGGGCAGCGTAAGCCATTGTGGTGTCAAAAATGCTGCCCACGGCTATGAAACCCAACAATGCTCACTAGCATTTGAGACGTAGCCATTGTCAGCACTCTGTCTGTATTAAGTTCGGTTGGCCTGCTAAAGCTTTGTTCAGAATGATACATAATAGTATCAACATCATATAAAATATGGATTTAGTTTCAAATATTAGATATGTGTTTTAAAATAGCAATCTGTCTTATTGACATAGACCAAAGTATGACAATTATTGATAAAAAAAATCGAATTTTCAAATGATATATATATAGCTATATATACAGTCAAACCAAAAATTATTCAGACACCAGATAGTTTTTTACTAGATAGTGGGTGCAGGACACTATAGTTCATTTATGAGGATAGCAAAATAAACATACATACCCTTATATCAAAGTTATCTGACATTATCAAGATGAATTTGTTCTGACACGCTCTGACACTCATGAGTTCTTTTCATATTTTATTACCATTTTCTAAACTATAGCGAAATAAACTGTGATAATGGGAGAAATGTCGAAGTTTGGTTTGACTATATATATATATATATATATATATATGCTATCAATATATCAAATGTATAGCCTATATTTCATTAAATTCTTAGAATAAAAAGAAACACTAACTGTTACCTGCTGAACTCCAGAAGGATTTTTTTTAATTTACATTTTTTTGACAACACGATACAATCGTCAGTCAATTTGATTACATTAACATGGTAGTGCGCAGCACAACAGATTATATCGCAATTTAAAGGCACAATATGTAAGATTTTTGGATTAAAATATCCAAAAACCACTAGAACAGTGTTATATATTTTGTTGACTTGTTTTGTTGTGTACTTACATTATCCTAAATGTTTCCAAGAATGTTTAAATCCAGAGAAATAAGCAATTTTAACCAGGACACAGACCTGCTCTGGTTTTATTTTGTAGAAACCATGCAAACACCAAAGACACTTTAATATATTATATGTTTTATTAGACAAGGGAACAACTGTTTGGATACATTTATAGACAGAAAACTAATTATTGTACAGTAATACAGCATTTTCTCCATCATACAATGTTTTAAAATTAATTGCATGCCATTTAGCAACACAAGATATCCAGCATTTATTAATATGATATTCTAATATCGATCTAGCTTACTGCAGAATGCAACAAGTGTCTCATAGTAGCCGCGGAGCAAATGCACAGGGTAGCCTAACGTTATAACATAATTTTCAACACACTCAAGTGTATCTAATATGATAAAACAACGCTGTTACCCCACATACGCATGAGTGGAAGAAGTGGAAGTGGTCACTTGCGGCATAATAAAATCTCCACTGCTCTCGAGCCGTGTGTCGCGCTTGTCTCTCATTAGCAATCACTTCAGCTCCCACAGCACTCGGCCCTGCTCTGCTTCATACTACAGTAACGTTAATAATCTCATCCATGAACATGATTTCTGCCGATTCTTTTCCACTGGCTGGAAATTATCGTGGAAACACACTCAAAACACAGGAAACAGAACTAAGACACGTGCAAAAACCAACTCAAAACAAACACAAGCACAGATCACTCGTGACACTATGAGCCTGCCATAATACATTTTGTTACACTTTATTTTAAGGTGACCTTGTTACAGTGTAATTATACATTTAAGTACTGAGTAATAATAATGAACTATATGTAGCCTACTTAATATACGGTTAGGACTAGGATTGGGGTTTGATTTAGGATTAGTTGCATGTAATTGTGCATAATTTATAGTTATTACTACAGTAACTACATGTAACATGTGTAACAAAGACACTGCATTTTTACCTGTCAAGGTTTTCTTGGTTTCTTTCACACCCCCTGCTTAAACAAATGGCCACAAAGTATAGGGATACAGATTATGGTGGCTTGCCTTTTAAAAGTTAATATAGACAATGAAATGAAAAGTCATAGGGCCTACAGTTAGCACAATGATATTATGAATTAACAGCCCATACCTATGAAATGTTTACTGCAAAGCCTTGAGATGCCTATTATCTCTTTAATCCAGTCAGAGTTGCCTCAAACTCAGTTCTCATGGACAGAATCTGATAAAAGTGAAGCCCTTTGTTTTTTGCCATTAATATAGCACAGCATTGAAAATACAGATGAGACCATTGAGCTCATGCTTCTTCTGGCGGGTTGTTTTGCTGCTAATTTCACGTGTGATGTTTGAGTTTCTTTCTGAGACTGACATCTGTTATTATCTGTGACTTTACTGGCTTGCAGACGAACCTGTATTACACACGTCACTCACAGAGAACCAGAAATCAATTTTAAGCCCTCTGTTGTGTTCATGCATGAATTATATTATGACTACTATTTTGAAGTGCTGTGTGATGACGTAATGTAAGTGAGAAGGGAAGTGAAATAGTAAAGAAGATGGATGGACTTTGAATCTCGTGTGTTTCTCTGCTCCTGACAGATAAGCTACCACACCCTAGTTTCAGGGAAGTATTTGAGCTGCTGTGTATTTGTGTCTCTCATTCAGTAAAATGGCAGAAGCCAGAATTTTTCAGGATGAGTTCATCTGTCCAGTGTGTTTGGATTTACTTAAGGATCCAGTGACCATTCCCTGTGGACACAGTTACTGTAAGAGCTGTATTACAGACTGCTGGGATCAGGAGGATCGGAAGAGAGTCTACAGCTGCCCTCAGTGCAGACAAACCTACAGCCCAAGACCTGCTTTAGGTAAAAACACCATTCTGGCTGAAATGGTGGCGAAACTGAACAAGACTAAACTTCCTGCTTACTGTTACGCTGAAGCTGGTGATGTGCAGTGTGACGTCTGTATTAGAAGAAAATACAAAGCCATCAAGTCCTGTGTGGTGTGTCTGAACTCTTACTGTCCAAATCATCTTGTGCAGCATGAGAATTTCTTTAAAGGAAAGAGACACGACTTGATGGATGCCACTGGACGACTGCACAAGATGATCTGCCATAAACATAATAAGATTCTGGAGGTTTTCTGTCGTACTGATAAAAAGTGTATTTGTGTGCTATGTACGATGGATGAACATAAAAACCATGACACTATATCGGCTGCAGCTCTGAGGACGGAGAAACAGGTATAAATCTGTCATTAATGAAATAATGCTGACATTATGCATCATGGTCATCTCATTTCAGGAAAACTAAATCTGTGGTTTGAACCTATAAATGTACCATGCTAGATCCACTTAACCACTATAGGCTCACCACACCGTAAAACCTAATGCTCAGAACAATTAATTGGTTTGTGTATGGTAAACTTAAATTAAACAAATTTGAGTATTTAGAACTTTCTTTTTATTTTGAGTTCACCAAACTGACACATTTTAAATAATCTGAATTGTTTCATTGTTTTGAGTTTTATGAACTTGTTTCTTTTAATTTAGACAAACTTAAATTTAACTGAAATTTAACTGAAATTTGAAAAATTCTTTTTCCCAACATGCTTTGCCATGACACTTAAGTAAATACTACAATTAAGTGTTATATAATGTTTTTGTGCAAGATTAATGTTAATTAGGAGATTTAGTAGTGTTTAATGTTTTACTCTGCTAACGTAGAAGAGTTTCTGTTATGTTGGGGTTTTTTTTTTGGGGGGGGGGGGGTACCATCATGGAAACAAGTGCACTGTAAACCCGAATAAGTTGGCAAAACTCAAAAAAATTGAGGCAATCAGTTGCCTCAAATTTTTTAAGTTAAGAAATGTAAAGTTTAAGTAAGCAGAACTTGCAGGTTTTTATTTTGCAATCATCCATTTTAATTGCTCTGAACTTGAATTCATATTGAATTCAATATTGAATTCATATTAAAGTGAATAGCACACTTGCAAGATTATATCTTTCTACATTAGGCTAAATGCTACACCTACTTAGCATTTTCTCATATCATTTATTAATAAAATATATATTTATATTTAAAAGACCCCAAATCGCATGAAAAATACAAACCATATATTGTTGTAATTGTATATTTTTTGGCCTTGTGTTTCATCTGTAGAAATGTTCTGTCTGTTTGATATGTACAATCGGAATGCATAAGTATATACGGGAAAATCTTTTTTTTTTAAAGAATAGGTTGAATTAATGATTCAATGACTCATTCATAAAGACACTTGTCAATGTACATAATGTAACCTGCAGAAGGAATCACTGAAAAATCCCCACCATAATGCACAGACTGACTGACTGTCATTAACAAATACAGACATACAAGTGCATTGAACTACTGTTGTAAACCAACTTTTACATGATGATTTTATGATATAGTTTTATGTAGCATTTCTCATGTTTACTTTGTTCATCAGAGTCACTTGAAGGAGATGCAAAGAAAGTTTCAGCAGAGAATCCAGCAGAGAGAAAAATATCTTCAGACGCTGAGAGATACTGTGAAGTCTCATAAGGTGAGAAGAAGAGACACAGTTTGGACTCTCCTCCAGTGCTGGAGCTCACTGTGGCTCACAGACTGTGTGAGGCAGCTGTAAGAGCTGATTGTGATGTGTGTTTTAACAGCGCTCTGCACAGGCAGCAGTGAACAACAGTGAGAAGATCTTTACTGAGCTGATCCGCTCCATTAAGAGAAGTCGCTCTGAGGTCACACAGCTGATCAGAGATCAGGAAAAGGCTGCAGTGAGTCAAACTGAAGGACCCTTGAAGCGACTGGAGCAGGAGATTGCTGATCTGAAGAGGAGAGACGCTGAGCTGGAGCAGCTTTCACACACACAAAATCACATCCATTTTCTCCAGGTAACAGAGATCTAGAAAAACAGGATAGTGGACTTATAGGAGCAAGATCCTCCTATCATGACATAAGAGCAGAATGAGCAGCTGGCTCAAATGATGTTGGCTGGTATACTGTCAGGTGATGCAAAGTATCCATCAGTTAGACTCTTTATTGTAGAGAGACTGCAGTTATTATATTATATTATATTATATTATATTATATTATATTATATTATATTATATTATATTATATTATATTATTCAATGTTGGGAAGGTTACTTTGGAAATGTAATAGGTTACAGATTACAAGCTACCCTATTTAAAATGTAATAAGTAGTGTAACTATTTCAATTACTTTATTAAAGTAATGTAACTGATTACATTTGATTACTTTTTTTTCTCTTAATCATTTTCAAACATTTAACCTCTAGAGATAGTTTGTATTTAGTTATATTTAAAAGAAAGACACAATTCTAGATCATTATACTGTAGTAAAAAAACATGATGTTTTTCTTCTTACTGATATAAAAAAAGTAAAAATCTGAAAAAGTAAAAAAACATTATATCATAGGCCTAATATTGATTTCTCACTAACATAAGCAAGAATAGATTCTAGTTTCATACTCACCCGCAACCCAAACAGACACCCCCAGTGTAGCTGTCATAACATGCAGCATATTGTTTTTTTGTTTTTTTTAAATAAAGTTATATTCCACATAAAACATTCTTTAGACTCAATTACCAATTGTTGTGTAGTTAAATAGCTCTATTTTTCAAGTCAAAACGGGACAAACTAATAGAGAGACAGGTTGTAAAACAGGTTGTCAAAATCTCAGACAGGTTGTAGCCTAAAGCTTTCAGCGGCAATGTGGATTGATGTAATTGGCAAACGTGGTGCGCCGCAAATTCAAACAAGAGAACCAATCAAAAGCATCAGAATAGCATTATTTTACTAAACGGCCTTTAAATGGCATGCAGGAGACATCGTGCACATCAAAAACAGGCAAAGCAAAAAATTCATATTATACAACATACCCTAGCTTTTTACAGAAAATATTCAGATGTAACCCCCTTTGTAATCATTAACTTTTTTTTTCTCAGTAACTGTAACGCATTACAGTTACATTTATTTTGTAATTAAATTACATACAGTAACTCAGTTACATGTAACTAGTTACTCCCCAACGCTGTATTTATTATAATTATATTTAATAGCGCCACCAACAGTTCAAAGCTCCACTAACATTCATGATTATAACTTTTGAACCATTTGGCCCAAAAAATTATTCTTCAAATTATTCTTTTTCTTCTGATTTCTTCTGAACTTGGCACTATGGATGGTTATTTCGATAGTCCACTTTAGAAATTCTACTAACTATAAGTAACTTTGTAATTTGTAACTTTGTGTCAACTAACACTCATTAGAGTATTAGTAGACTGTCTGCTTAATATCTGCTATCACTTTATTTTGATGGTTCCTCAACAGACTTTCTACTGTATATAAGTAAATTTGCAACTATAAATAAATGTCAATTTATTCTACTTACCCTAAACCACACCCAACCCTAACCTAACAGTCTACTTACAGTCTTCTACAGTCTACTAATACTCTAATGAGAGTCTAATGTAGTTGCAAAATTATTTATGGTTTGAGTCTAAAGTAGACCATCAAAATAAAGTGTAACCTTACCACTTTCCACCCAACTAGATTAAAAAAAATAAAAAAAAATCTATTCCTTTAATTTTTGAGTAATGTTAACCAAATTTAGGTCAGATGATCTTCAAAACTGACAGAACAGATTTTTACTTTTATAACTGTTTGCCTGTTACTGAGGCTGTATATTAGCGATGCTTGAGCATATTGAAACGAAACAAAACCTGGACTTGAGACCATACTCCAAGGGAACTCTGGTCAAAAGTTAATCTACATATAGCTTTTGAACTACTTTTCCTTACCAAATACACAACCTTACGATGTGCACACTATTAATGTACTTGACCTTTAATTGGCCCTTGCAGCAATATTTGCAATTACTGAAAACTAGATGTACATTTATGTTCTTAGCAGATGCTTTATAATAGAAATATAGTGTAAAGTGGCAAATTCGAGAATTTATAGCTGTAATGAAATATAATTAATATTGCAAGAATGTAGCTGAAATTGAGTTGTTATGCTGCCTTCATGCGCTATCGAAAATTTACTACTTCCCACTTCTGAAGTCATGTTTATCGCATTGAAATGCTTTGTTCTCGGAAAGAACAGGAATCATGGAGGACATCATGTTTATTCTTGCCTATTTATTGGGAAAATCTTATTAAAACCAAAATTATATTTAGATTCAGATCTAAATGAATGAATGTGTGAAAGTGATGAAGAGAGTTTTTGTTTCTTTTTTTCTGTAGAGTTTCCAGTCTCTCTCAGCGCCTCCTGAACCTACAGCTGTACCAAACATTCCCTTCAGATTTCCAACTTTTGATGGCATAAGTGAATCTGTTCATCAGCTGAGAGACAAACTTGAGAATTTCTGCAAAGAGGAGATCAAAAAGATATCTGACAAAGGTAAAATCCTGAAGATGTATATGCTCTCAGAAATGAGTCCTCCATCATCTAATATCATCATATTAAAAATGTCTTAGGAATGGATGCTGGGATAATTTTTTTCTTTACATGAGAATTACACTCATAATGTCTATTTCCACAGTCACACTGACCAACATTCTTCCCAGGCCCAGAAACTACTTCCTACAATGTAAGTCACTAAGAACAAAAACTCACTGAGTGTATTCATATACTTCCTTGCAAGGCTGGAAAGTGGAAAAAAAAACAAAAAAACATGCTAGAACAGTTTCATAGTTCTTAATGAAAATGATGATTTGCACAGGATATCTGGTAAACTGTACTGAACTCACTGCCGATACATTGAACAAAGGCCATGATGGATTCTGATTCTGATGTGTTTTATCTCCGTCAGATTCCCATCAGCTCACTCTGGATCTAAACACAGTGAATACATTTCTCTGTCTGTCTGAGGGGAACAGAATGATTACTTACACTGACACAGAGCAGCCATATCCCGATCATCCAGACAGATTTGATGAAGATAATTATCAGGTGATGTGTAGAGACAGTGTGTGTGGACGCTGTTACTGGGAGGTTGAGTGGAGTGGTTCTTATGGTGTGTATATATCAGTGTCATATAAGAGCATCAGCAGGAAAGGAGGGGATAAAAAGTGTTTGTTTGGACATAATGATCAGTCCTGGAGTTTGTACTGCATTTCCTCCAGGTGCTCATTCATACACAGTAACAAACAGACTCTTCTCCCTGTGGTGTGCAGGTCATCTAGAATAGGAGTGTATGTGGATCGCAGTGCAGGAACTCTGTCCTTCTACAATGTCTCTGACAAAATGAGCCTCATCCACACATTCCAGACCACATTCACTCAGCCTCTCTATCCTGGGTTTTATGTTTGTTATGGCTCATCAGTGAAACCTCTGACAGGACATTTTCTGTTACGTTAACCCTAAAGGCCAATTCACACTGCACAGACAAATGCCAACAAACACGTTTGTTGCGTTTTGTCAGATCAGTGTGTTGCCCTGTTGGCATTGGTCAGGGTTTGTTTTTACCTGACTGAACATGTTCAATCAGCGTTTGTTGGTGTCTGTTGGGGCAGTGTGAACATGACAGTTATTTTTAATAAAATTCTAAATCCAACAGCCAACTTGTTTGTTGGTGTTTGAAATGGATTGGATTACAAAATGCAATGTGTAATTCAAAATAAAGGTAAAACACTTATGAAAAATAACTAAGGAAAATTCCTTTATAGTAATATAGTACATTGGGCCATATTTTCATGTAATTTTTAAGTGAGTATAATAAATTCTAGAGACCCCTGGTCTCCAGCCCTGCTCCTGGAGAGCTACCAACCTGCACAATTCAGCTCCAACCCCAATCAAACACACCTGAATCAGCTAATCATTGGCTGCATCTGAAATCACATACTTCCCATATAGTAGGAAAAACAGTATGTGACAAAAGAAGTATGTTTGAATTCACAGCACTCATAAAAGAGTAGGCACAAAGTATCCGGGTGGCCTACTACTTCTGGCGAGATTTTGAAGTGTGCATCCGATGGACTGGTGGCAGTCAAGCAACACAACTGACGCTGGTAGGTCACATGATAATGACAACATGGCGAATGTAGTAAGTCCTGGTTACTTTAATACACACATTCATACTACTGACATACTTTTTTAACGGTCATGAAGTAATTACTTATTCAAAATATGTACCTACTCAAGAGAGTATGTGATTTCGGACGCAGCCAAGGTGTTCAGGGTTATAAAATTACAGGCAGGTGTGTAGGAGCAGGGTTGGAACTGAAGTCTGCAGGATAGCTCTCCAGGAGCTCTCCATGAAAGTTCAGTCCAATCTGCGCGTGACACGTCTATCGTTCAGACCAATGCGAAAATATTGACACTTGAGTGGCTGAATGAAAATGCAAATTTGCATTCACACTTTTCTTGTTTTTTCTTTCTGCCAATCTGTTCCATTGGTTACTTATGATTATCACCTGTGTCTTGTTTAGTTTCTTGTTTTCCTTGTTTGTACATATATATGCTTCCTCAGTGCAGTGCATATTGCTTTTCTTTTGGATTGTATTTTTTGTTTGCCTCCTGGAATATCTTCTTTAAATAAACGCTGCAATTAGATCCATATACACAATATTGCCAAAAGTTTTGGGATGCCTGCCTTTACATGCACATGAACTTTAATGACATCCCATTCTTAATCCGTAGGGTTTAATATGGAGTTGGCCCACCTTTTGCAGCTATAACAGCTTTAACTCTCCTGGGAAGGCTTTCCACAAGGTTTAGGAGTCTATTTATGTGAATTTTTGACCATTCTTCTAGAAGCGCATTTGTGAGGTCAGGCACTGATGTTGGACGAGAAGGCCTGGCTCGCAGTCTCTGCTCTAATTCATCCCAAAGGTGTTCTATCAGGTTGAGGTCAGAACTCTGTGCAGGCCAGTCAATTTCCTCCACACCAAACTCGCTCATCCATGTCTTTATGGACCTTGCTTTGTGCACTGGTGTGAAGTCATGTTGGAACAGAAAGGGGCCATCCCCAAACTGTTCCCACAAAGTTGGGAGCATGAAATTTTCCAAAATATCTTGGTATGCTGAAGCATTAAGAGTTCCTTTCACTGGAAGTAAGGGGCCAAGCCCAACCCCTGAAAAACAACCCCCACACCATAATCCCCCCTCCACCAAACTTTACACTTGGCACAATGCAGTCAGACAAGTACCTTTCTCCTGGCAACCGCCAAACCCAGACTCGTCCATCGGATTTCCAGACAGAGAAGCGTGATTCGTCACTCCAGAGAACATGTCTCCACTGCTCTAGAGTCCAGTGGTGGCATGCTTTACACCACTGCATCCGACGCTTTGCATTGCACTTGGTGATGTAAGGCTTGGATGCAGCTGCTCGGCCATGGAAACCCATTCCATGAAGCTCTCTATGCACTGTTCTTGTACTAATCTGAAGGCCACACGAAGTTTGAAGGTCTAGCTATTGACTCTGCAGAAAGTTGGCCTCAGCATGCGCTGACCCCGCTCTGTGATTTTACGTGGCCTACCACTTCGTGGCTGAGTTGCTATTGTTCCCAGTTGCTTCCACTTTGTTATAATACCACTAACAGTTGATCATAGAATATTTAGTAGAGAGGAAATTTCACGAATGGACTTATTACACAGGTGGCAACATATCATGGCACCATGCTTGAATTCACTGAGCTCCTGAGAGCGACTCATTCTTTCACAAATGTTTGTAGAAGCAGTCTGCATGCCTAGGTGCTTGATTTTATACACCTGTGGCCATGGAAGTGATTGCAACACCTGAATTCAATGATTTGGAGGGGTGTCCCAATACTTTTGGCAATGTTGTATATCTTCTCCTTGTCTGCAAACCGACACAGATACACTGTGATATATTGTAATGTATGTATATGTATACTGTATAAATATATATAAAATCGACCTTGCTGTGATGGTTTGTTCAAATCATTATGTAGATTAAAATTGTATTACAAACCTGATTCCAAAAAAGTTGGGACACTGTACAAATTGTGAATAAAAAAGGAATGCAATAATTTACAAATCTCATAAACTTATATTTTATTCACAATAGAATATAGATAACATATCAAATGTTGAAATTTATTTTGGATTTCATGAGAGCTACACATTCCAAAAAAGTTGGGACAGGTAGCAATAAGAGGCCGGAAAAGTTAAATGTACATATAAGGAACAGCTGGAGGACCAATTTGCAACTTATTAGGTCAATTGGCAACATGATTGGGTATAAAAAGAGCCTCTCAGAGTGGCAGTGTCTCTCAGAAGTCAAGATGGGCAGAGGATCACCAATTCCCCCAATGCTGCGGCGAAAAATAGTGGAGCAATATCAGAAAGGAGTTTCTCAGAGAAAAATTGCAAAGAGTTTGAAGTTATCATCATCTACAGTGCATAATATCATCCAAAGATTCAGAGAATCTGGAACAATCTCTGTGCGTAAGGGTCAAGGCCGGAAAACCATACTGGATGCCCGTGATCTTCGGGCCTTAGACGGCACTGCATCACATACAGGAATGCTACTGTAATGGAAATCACAACATGGGCTCAGGAATACTTCCAGAAAACATTGTCGGTGAACACAATCCACCGTGCCATTCGCCGTTGCCGGCTAAAACTCTATAGGTCAAAAAAGAAGCCATATCTAAACATGATCCAGAAGCGCAGGCGTTTTCTCTGGGCCAAGGCTCATTTAAAATGGACTGTGGCAAAGTGGAAAACTGTTCTGTGGTTAGACGAATTAAAATTTGAAGTTCTTTTTGGAAAACTGGGACGCCATGTCATCCGGACTAAAGAGGACAAGGACAACCCAAGTTGTTATCAGCGCTCAGTTCAGAAGCCTGCATCTCTGATGGTATGGGGTTGCATGAGTGGCATGGGCAGCTTACACATCTGGAAAGGCACCATCAATGCTGAAAGGTATATCCAAGTTCTAGAACAACATATGCTCCCATCCAGACGCCGTCTCTTTCAGGGAAGACCTTGCATTTTCCAACATGACAATGCCAGACCACATACTGCATCAATTACAACATCATGGCTGCGTAGAAGGATCCGGGTACTGAAATGGCCAGCCTGCAGTCCAGATCTTTCACCCATAGAAAACATTTGGCGCATCATAAAGAGAAAGATGCGACAAAGAAGACCTAAGACAGTTGAGCAACTAGAAGCCTGTATTAGACAAGAATGGGACAACATTCCTATTCCTAAACTTGAGTCTCCTCAGTCCCCAGACGTTTGCAGACTGTTATAAAAAGAAGAGGGGATGCCACACAGTGGTAAACATGGCCTTGTCCCAACTTTTTTGAGATGTGTTGATGCCATGAAATTTAAAATCAACTTATTTTTCCCTTAAAATGATACATTTTCTCAGTTTAAACATTTGATATGTCATCTATGTTGTATTCTGAATAAAATATTGAAATTTGAAACTTCCACATCATTGCATTCTGTTTTTATTCACAATTTTTAGTCACAATTTGTCCCAACTTTTTTGGAATCGGGTTTGTATATTTGTTAAATGACTTAAATAAAAAATACTCATAAAATTGTCTTCTGTTCTCAGGCAGGATTTATTATCATTTTAAAATTAATATTAGGTTAAAGCGTACTGGACAGTTGTGGTTTATTTAAACGTGATAGAAGTAGATTAACTGCTTTTTAAGCGGTTTAGGCTCAATAAAGCAGCACTGCAGTTTTGCCTGAACGCATTAAAAGCTATAGTGCTTACAACACTGACTGAGAAAGACAGTTATGACCTTTTTATTATCAAAACAACACATGAGTAAATGCAATGTTCATTTACTGTAAATGTACATTTATTGTATGAGTGTTTGATTGAATGACAGAATTGTGAATTGAATCAGTTTGATTCATGTAACTGGTAACAGGAAGAATAGTTTCATGATGTGTGTATTTGAAAAAGTACTGAATCATTAAAACTAGTGAATATGTACAGTGGGGTCCAAAAGTCTGAGGCCACATTGAAAACTTGGATCATTCTCAAATTATGCTGGATAAAAAGAACTTAAGGTTTTACACAAACTTGCAGAGTTCATGCACCTAGCTAGAGTGTGGGATCGAAGCAAAAGAGAGACAAGCCAAATTACATTATGAATTCAACTTTTTTCAAAGCATTTTCTGATAATAGAGTGCAACAGTCGGGTTCCAGAAGTAAAAACTCCATTCATTTTCTCCAGAAGGAAATTGATTTTGAACAGTAACTAAATACAGACTTCTGCTGCTTCAGACTTTTGCTTCTGCTGAAGACGTCAGCCCTCATTATTTCAGCTTTTTTTTTTTATAATCATGAAACACTGGAATTTCTGGTGAAAACCTGCATTACACATGATGCTGTATATAAAATTACGCCAATCAGATTCTAAAAAAGCAACACCCGTCAAAAGATCTTGATAACTCCGTACACTCCCATGAAGCACTGCCGATGGCGTAATCAAGTCAGTCTCTCTACGGTCTCAAAATACTTAAATATTTTAATATACTCTATATGCAATTTTTTTTGCAATAAACTTAAAATATATTGTTTATATATATAATCAACATTTTAAAATGAGTAGTTTTTAATTCGATTATGCTGTTCACAGTGCTTCATGGGATTGTAGTTCTTTCCCTCACTAAAGCCATTAACTACACAGTCTTGGAACTTTGTCTTTTTGTCCAATTTTCAAATACTCTTTTTGCCTCAAATCAAAGTTTGTAGTATTGTGATTCACCTCGTAGCTGATTTTCTTGATACTCTTTAAGAAGACTTTTAAAAAAAAATCCCTATGGGAAAAATGAATGGAAAAAATACTTCCAGAACCAACAGCGCTGAAAAACCGGGTGTTCTATAGCATTTATGATGAAAAATATTTCATTAAATTAGAATCCAAAATTAGATAAAAATTTCCACTTAAGGGCATTTTCACTATAGTCTCAGACTTTTAGCTCACATTAATTTCTTTGCCATTTTAGTTATAACTGCGATTAAGCACATTTATCCTGCTCAAGGCATCTTTGTTGTCTATGGTCTTATGGACGGTGATGATAAAGGGGAAGGCGGAGGGCAGCTCGACTCTGCGGCTGAGCTTTTGGTGACCCCAGTGCAGGCAGCGCAGCCTCTCAGCCAGGTCACGACGGCCCGCCCGCTCAAGACCGTCCTGCAGCAGCTTGGTTTTGTTTGGTTTGTCCCAGGAACGCTCATACCTATCAATCATAAACAGACATCATTAGAAGTACCACCACTTAATAGCACCACAACTAACTAACTAATTAACTTTAATAATAAGGACTCATTTAAAAACATTCGATTAATACACACCATGATTCCAACATTCTCTGAGCCTGGACCCTCTTTTCTTTGGATGTTGCATGAAACTGTCTAACTTCATTTCTGGTGAATCCAAGTTCAAATGCAAGAACATTCCATTCAAATCCTAACTGCTTAGCAATCTCCTGCACGGATTTCATATTGATCACAGCATCCTAAAGGACAAAGTACAGTATGCATGGACATGGAGACATTATGGAAGAAAAAAATACTAATTTATAACAATATTGTAGAGATGACTCACCTCTTGTGCTTTGTTTGGCATTTTATCCACTTTTATCCACACGGATTAGTTAGCTCCACAGGCAAGAAAAAGTGTGTCAGAACAGTACGTCTCTCTAGTTATTAGTGAAATTCAAATACTAGTACAATTCACAATCCAAATACTTCATTTAAAACACTTACACATTTGTGCTGTTGTTGCATATAGACGTCAATACGATTGCAGTGGTCAGTGGTTGTCATAGGGACTGTCCAACACAAATCTGCCTGGTTAAAAATTAAAACATCACATAGTCCACTCAAGGTTTTACATTAAGAATTCATTTAGTAGAGTGAATGTAAAGTGAGTGTAAACTTGAAAATTACTTGAAAATTTCTTCTCAGTTTAGCATTTAAGCTCATGTAGACTATTATATTTTAAAGTATAATATAGTTTTACAGAAAAGTCCGTTATGAATCTTCTCTGATATTTAAGATTTGATGAAACCTTAATTTTGCAATTTTGGATTTAAAGGTGCAGTGTGTGAATTTTAGTGGCATCTAGCGGCGAGGTTGTGAATTGCAATCACCCCTCCCTTTTCGAAGCACATAGAGAAGCTACGGGGGCCGACACAGGACAAAAAGGTTGTCGTCAGAGAGAGCAGAGAGTGATTAGCGCTCTGTAGAGAAGTTTGTCCGTTTGGGGCTACTGTAGAAACATGGCGGCGCAAAATGGCGACTTCACTGTAAGGGGACCCGCGGTGTATGTAGATAGAAACGGCTCATTCTAAGATAATAAAAACATAACGGTTCATTATGTAAGGTCTTTATACACCACTGAAAACATAGTTATGTACACTCACCTAAAGGATTATTAGGAACACCATACTAATACTGTGTTTGACCCCCTTTCGCCTTCAGAACTGCCTTAATTCTACGCGGCATTGATTCAACAAGGTGCTGAAAGCATTCTTTAGAAATGTTGGCCCATATTGATAGGATAGCATCTTGCAGTTGATGGAGATTTGTGGGATGCACATCCAGGGCACGAAGCTCCCGTTCCACCACATCCCAAAGATGCTCTATTGGGTTGAGATCTGGTGACTGTGGGGGCCATTTTAGTACAGTGAACTCATTGTCATGTTCAAGAAACCAATTTGAAATGATTCGAGCTTTGTGACATGGTGCATTATCCTGCTGGAAGTAGCCATCAGAGGATGGGTACATGGTGGTCATAAAGGGATGGACATGGTCAGAAACAATGCTCAGGTAGGCCGTGGCATTTAAACGATGCCCAATTGGCACTAAGGGGCCTAAAGTGTGCCAAGAAAACATCCCCCACACCATTACACCACCACCACCAGCCTGCACAGTGGTAACAAGGCATGATGGATCCATGTTCTCATTCTGTTTACGCCAAATTCTGACTCTACCATCTGAATGTCTCAACAGAAATCGAGACTCATCAGACCAGGCAACATTTTTCCAGTCTTCAACTGTCCAATTTTGGTGAGCTCGTGCAAATTGTAGCCTCTTTTTCCTATTTGTAGTGGAGATGAGTGGTACCCGGTGGGGTCTTCTGCTGTTGTAGCCCATCCGCCTCAAGGTTGTGCGTGTTGTGGCTTCACAAATGCTTTGCTGCATACCTCGGTTGTAACGAGTGGTTATTTCAGTCAAAGTTGCTCTTCTATCAGCTTGAATCAGTCGGCCCATTCTCCTCTGACCTCTAGCATCAACAAGGCATTTTCGCCCACAGGACTGCCGCATACTGGATGTTTTTCCCTTTTCACACCATTCTTTGTAAACTCTAGAAATGGTTGTGCGTGAAAATCCCAGTAACTGAGCAGATTGTGAAATACTCAGACCGGCCCGTCTGGCACCAACAACCATGCCACGCTCAAAATTGCTTAAATCACCTTTCTTTCCCATTCTGACATTCAGTTTGGAGTTCAGGAGATTGTCTTGACCAGGACCACACCCCTAAATGCATTGAAGCAACTGCCATGTGATTGGTTGATTAGATAATTGCATTAATGAGAAATTGAACAGGTGTTCCTAATAATCCTTTAGGTGAGTGTATATTTACAATACAATACATATATAAAAGTTAATTTAACATTTAATGATTTATAAGCATTTCACAGATTTTTTTATAGAGGAAAGAGGTCTAGCTTTTCGATAAATATATCCTGTTGACCTGGAGGATGGAAATTGAAACTTAGTAGGATATTCAGTAGAATATAACAGCATGATATTCAGATAGAAGAGAGAGAGAAGTGAAATTCCAGGTGTTGCAATTGAGCAAACCTGTTTGGATGAAGAGTAGCTGCAAATCCAGACCTCTTTTCTTCATTGTCCAGATCCTCCAGTCGGCACAGTTAAAAAAACAACAACAGCGAAGACAGGACAGTTGTGCAGAAATATTTGGACAAGACTCTAAACAAGACTGATGTAAATATTGTTAAACAGTGCATGTGATTTAGGTCTTGTAATAAAAAGTTGGATTACCGTGTTTTTAATGCAGTCACATGACCACTCTTGCCACATTTTCCATTGCGGTGCGCTCAAACAGCGCCATGATGATGGAGAGAGTCAAGCATGGAAAGAAACATTGGAGACCAGTATCAGAGATACATTTTTTAATGCATTCAAATGATAAACATTTTGATTTTACTCTACTAAAATGTGGGTTACTGAACTTACCGTGTTAATTTAATGAAGTCACATGACCACTCTTGCCACATTTTCCATTGCGGTGCGCTCAAACAGCGCCATGATGATAAAGAGAGTCAAGCATGGAAAGAAACATAGGAGACCAGTATCAGAGATACATTTTTTAATGCATTCAAATGATACACATTTTGATTTTACTCTATTAAAATGTGAGTTACTGAACTTACTGTGTTAATTTAATGCAGTCACATGACCACTCTTGCCACATTTTCCATTGGCGCCATGATGATAAAGAGAGTCAAGCATGGAAAGAAACATAGGAGACCAGTATCAGAGATACATTTTTTAATGCATTCAAATGATACACATTTTGATTTTACTCTATTAAAATGTGGGTTACTGAACTTACCGTGTTAATTTAATGCTGTCACATGACCCACATGTACCATTGTGGCGTTCAAACAGTGGCATGTAAAGAGTCATGCAGAGCAGACCAGTATAACAGTGATATTTCAGAAATAAATATTTATGTGATCTATCTTCAGATGTATAAATGACTCTTGCATTATATTATATTAATGCATTATATTAATTAAATGCCTTTCAGCGCTCTAATTAAATGTTTACAGCTTGTGTTTAAGCAAAAAGTAGCAATTACCTTTTATTTGATTGCTGTCACATAACTCTTCTTCCACATTTACCATTGTGGCGCTCAGATGTAGATGGAGAGAGTTATGAACAGAAATAAACAGAGAAGACTAATATAAATTATTTTTCAGATTTTTTAATAAAAATGTGGCTTACTGAATTTACTGTGTTAATTTAATGTTGTCACATGTCCCTCATGTACCATTGTGCCATTCAAACAGTGTCAGAGAGTCATGCACAAGGAACGTAACACCAGTATCAGAGCGACATTTCAGAAATAAATGTTTATGTGATATTCATACTTTTTGATGTATGTGTATATATATCTAAAGATATTTTCCTAAACAGACAGACAAATAGCTATCCACATCACAAAATCTACATATAAAACAAGTCTATGTAGCCTGTCTATCTACAGATGACCTGCACAATGTTAATTAAATGCCTTTCAAAGCTTCAATTGTAGTAGCAATACCTTTTATTTGTTCGCTGTCACATGACTCTTCTTCCACATATTGTGGAGCTCAAACAGTGGCATGTACATGGAGAGAGTCATAAACAGTATGACCAGTGATATTTCCTTTCAGAAAAGATTCATGCTACACTTTATCACGTTAATTCAATTTTATTATGTATTAATATGTAACATTCAAATTATGGAATAAAAGTTTGGGTTACTAAACTTACCATGTTCATTTATTGCTGTTCAGTTGCCACAATTTCCACTGCAATGACTCAAACAGTAGCATGTAGAAGGATCGAGTCATGCACAACAAACAATAGAGAAGATCATATGTTTTTCTGCTATTAATTGCAACATAAGTTAATGATTACTTTATGTATTTCTACGGAGATTTACCTTCATGGTAAGACAGATACCTTGTTCTTCCTAGTCGCACACAAGAACTAAAGACTAGAGCAGCAAAAGACTAATGTTCAATTCCAGTGTATGTCGTCATAACAGTAATAGAATGTTTAGGTACAAATAAATGATCAGCTGCAGCTCGACGTGTCCATGATGGCGTCATTACACGGTCTACTGCTGTAAAAAAACAACTAAGGACTCGGGAGCTCTAAAAAAAAAATATATATATATATATATATATATATATATATATATATATATATATATATATATATATATATAATTCTCTAATAATAATTAAAGAGAGAGAGAGAAAATTAAAAACAAAAAAAGTTACTTATTTTCTGGCATCACACCAGGTAAAACAGTATCGACGGTTTCTGTAATTTTTCGCGTCAGTTTATTACTTTTCAAGCTAAACGCATAATAATATTCAGGTTGAATGTTTAGATCCAAACACAAGAGAGCAGCAGAGCATCACTTACTGCGCTCATTGCTGAAAAAATTAAACACTGAACTAAATTTTTTGAAACTAAATTGAACTAAACAAATACAATTTTTTATTTATTTAATTAAATTAAAAAATATCAATCAATGCTGCAATCAATGATTCAGTGATGCAATTGTCATGTATCTTTTCAGTTAATGTGTGTCTTTAACCCTAAAAAGGGCGAGACCATAAACAGACATCAGAACATGTATTTATTGCTATTTTCTTATTAGGACACAAATAATCATGATTCAAATTTCATGTTTTTTTTGTTTTTTTTTTTAAACATGACTTTTATTTTTTATTTTAATGTTTGTAAATAGGCATTAGACTTGTTGTTCAACAGAATTTTACAAAGAATGTTTAGTCTAAGTTATGAGAGAATAAATGTTTTAAGAATTGGGGGGATACAAACATTTACAGACAATTATGAAAAATGATAAATAATTTAATTAATAAAACTTCAACATAAATGTAATAAGATAACACTTAACAACAACTTTTTAAACATGTAAGTCTCCTCCAAATATTGTAAATATATGAAATATATTAACTTTTATCTGAAGGTGAGTAGATTTGCCACTACAGGTGGTCATGTTGTTTTTAAATGCTGCGCGTGAGCTAAACAAAGAATGGATTACTGTGTTTTTATTGCAGAAAGTCACCAGATCTAAATATTCACAACAAACACCTTCAACATGAAACCAGGAAATGAGACCTACACTTTTCCTGCCTCTCAAATGTTTGTATCCCCCAGGATATGTCGTCCCTTTTAGGGTTGAGTGTCTCTTTAAAGAAATATTATATATTATTTTTAAAGAGAAAAATTATATTGTCTCCTCATTTTGATTGAACAACAATGTATTCAGTCATGTCTGGCAACTGATAAATATGTGTTAAATATCACAGGATTAAAAAAATAGGGTAATGTACAATGATCTATAAGAATTTTGGAGATCATAGAGTTCTTTGCAAACAATTATATAAAACTTATGAGATACTGTAATTGTTCCATGGTTCTACAAATGAATTTCTATGCATTTACATGTGAAGCTGTTCAGCCATTTCCACTGATACCAAACTATGAGAATTCTTCATTAGTATTAAAGCTTTCCTCTGTCATTCACATTGATATAAATGGCTGATCATTTAGAAATTGCTGTAACCCCCCTTCAAGAAATGTCTCCTGTATTTCATGTGTAGCATGTATTGTGAGGTTTGAACATTGTGTTCACAAGAAACAGGTTAATGTGTCATTATAGGTCAAACCCCAAAATATATCGGCCCATATAAAAACATTAAATAAAAAACCTCAAAGATTCTCTTAAATATCATATTTCAGTTCCCTATTACTGACATCCTCTGTTCCAGGTACAGTACGAAACATTATATTTCAGTTCAAAAGCCTTTTATTCAACATTGGAAAAACATACCATCCATTCCCTTCCATCATAAACCTGTACTTTAAAAAAAAAAAAGAGAAACAAATGTTACTATTTGATGTGCAAATGTCTTATCCACAGTGCTCTGTATCATGAGCATCATGTAAACATACAATCTGGAATGGCTGCCCTTTACTCTAGGCTGCATCTGTACAGTGTACAGTTTTAGTCTGCTTTTACAAACGCATCAGATCACTTGAATACTTCTCTTGCCATATGTTGCAAAATAATTGACAACATTATAAAAAGTAATGCAACTTGCACAACAGAAAGCAATCTGGTACTACTCTGGCACTACTGGTTATCTAATGTAACAATGCAAGTTAACAGTAAAAGTGCTATTTGAGAGACAGCAAATGACTTATGCTTATTAAATCCATATCGTCCTAATGTTCATATTTAATTCATTATATCATTTGAAAATTGGTTTCAGTGGTTAAAAAATTGTGCTGCAATTAGGCAAATTATTTGCACGTAAACACTTGTATGCATAATGCTCTGGGTTTCAGCCATCGGGCATATTGCAGTGGTGCTGTATTGCATTTATTAACAGTATTTTTCAACTTTGAATCACTTGACGTTATTTTACTTTCTCTTAAGATCTAAAAGCAACAGGTGTGCCCAGCCAGCTGGGCCTGAAACATTTAAGGTCAGTGTGCAGGGCAGTTTAATAGCAGCCATCCCTCCAGCTCCCGTCACGCAGGGCGCTCAGAGCAGACACACTCTTCGGCGGGGTCAGTAAACTGCAACGACAGTGACTCGTGTTAATGACAGCAATACTTCAGATTACACATTATAGTGCATTTAAAATCAGTCTAACTTTGTTACCATCACAAACTAACAATGAACAACAATTTTTACAGCATGTGCTATTTTTGCTACATACATTTCAAGAATGACATGAATATAAAAGTTTGAAAGTTTGGGATCAGTAATAATTTTTTATTGTTTTTAAAAGTCTCTAATGCTCAGCAAGGCTGAATTTATTTGATCAAAAATACAGTAAAAACAATTTTTATTAAAATTTAAAATAACTGTTTTCAGTTTAAATAAATTTTAAAATGTAATTTATTTTATAAAAATAAAAATGTATTTTATTTATCCCTGTGATGCAAAGCTGAATTTTCAGCATCATTACTCCAGTCTTCAGTGTCACATGATCCTTCAGAAATCATTCTAATATGATGATTTGCTGCCTAAGAAAGATTTCTTATCATCATATTGAAAAAGTATTTTTGTGTAAACTGTGATGCACAGGATTCTTTGATGAATCTTTTTGTCTCCATTTTGGCCTTCCGTCCACACTGAGAATGAGTTTTTGTCAATGAAGATGGAGCTTTTTGAAAACACTCTTTCAAGTGGATACATTTGAAAACGCTGCGTTGTAGTGTGGACTGTGAAAACGGAGGTATTTGAAAACGCATTTAGTCAAAACATGATTGCAAATTGTGTTTCAGACCATGCCATTTTGAGTGCAACCTGGGCGCAACACTGAGTTTTGGGATATTTTGCTAATAAAATGATGTTTGAGAATGTCTGCTCTCTCGGTATCATCTTGTGAACTGTTTTACTCATGCGCAGTAAGGTGATTTAAACATTTTCAGATGTTTCAGTGTGGATGAGAAACTTCTGGAAAAACGCTTAAAGGGATAGTTCACCTAAAAATGAAAATTAGCCCATGATTTACTCACCCTCAAGTCATCCTAGGTGTATATGACATTCTCCTTTCAGACGAATACAATCAGAGTTATATTAAAAAATGTCCTGGCTCTTCCAAGCTTTATAATGGCAGTGAATGGCCGTAAATCCATAAAAGTGCATCAATCCATCATAAAAGTGCTTCACACGGCTCCAGGGCATTAATAAAGGCCTTCAGAAGCGAAGCGATGTGTTTGTGTAAGAAAAATATCCATATTTAAAACTTTACAAACTGTAATCTCTAACTTCTGCTAACTGTCGTACGCACGTTCATAAGAGACTGGCGTTCCAGCTTATGACGTTAGAGATTACAGTTTGTAAAGTTTTAAATATGGATATTTTTCTTACACAAACGCATCACTTCGCTTCAGAAGGCCTTTATTAACCCCCCGGAGCCGTGTGGAGCACTTTTATGATGGATAGATGCACTTTTATTGACTTCAAAACAGAAACAGCCATTCACTGCCATTATAAAGCTTGGAAGAGCCAGGACATTTTTTAATATAACTCCGATTGTATTCGTCTGAAAGAAGAATGTCATATACACCTAGGATGACTTGAGGGTGAGTAAATCATGGGCTAATTTTCATTTTTAGGTGAACTATCCCTTTAAAAATGCTAGTGTGGACAGAGAGCGTTTTGAAACGGAAACGCTGTTTTCAAATGTATGTGGATTAATGTAGACGTAGCCTTTAGAAGTCAATATATTTTTTTATTATTAAACATAAGCCTATCACTATTCTGCAGTCAACAGCAATTCATTTTGCAATACAGTTTGTCAAATTGTCTAAGGTTAAATGGTAGCTATTTGCTTAAGTGAATATGAAATGTAGTAATTAACAGTACATTTTTAACAATAAAACACTCGTCCTCTTTGGAATTTGCTAAAGTTATGTAAAGAAAACAGTACATCCTTAAACAACGACTTTGCAAACTGTGAATGATTACCTGCGTACGGGTTGGGCAATTTTACTGCGTGTGGCCCCACTTGTCCCAACAAAGGAAGCAGGACGAGGTAGAGCACTGCGACTGGAGGAGGGGGTGCTGGGTTTGCTGGGGAGGGGTATACTGCTGCTGGAGAGACAGTTGAGACTAACAGAGGAAGGCATTGTGGTAGAACTCTGTATCGTAGGGCTCACGTATGCTGTGGCTTTCAGAGGTGGCCGTGTTGTCACGGAGAAGTTGCCCACGCTCTGAACTCGCTGCTGTAACTGGCCAGGAGGGGGAACTGAAATGCAACAGAGAGCAAAATTTGACCAAGTGTGATATAATCCACTACAAGATAAATATCATCATATTTAATAGGATGTTTTGACAGTGTTAGTCTTACTTGCAGACTGTATCTTGGTCAGAACATTGTGGGAATCAAAACTCTGACTGTTCCGGAGTAACGACAAAGATGAGGATGATGTGGCGATGTGACCAGTCGGAGCAGATATATTAGGTACACAGATGACACTGGGAATGCTGGGGGCTCGAATTAAGTTTGGCATGCTTCTCCGTAGCTTGTCTGAAAAAAGAAATACATCACATGATGAAACATGCAATCTAGCACAAACAGTGTAATAGTCTACATAAGTATAATTTATAGTAGTTGTTCTCAACCAGTGGGCCGTGACCCACCATGGGGCCCCAGCAAACTTTGAATGTGGCCTCAGGATGAATTAAAATTATTTAACTGATTATTAATAATAATATTATTATTGTTGTTGTTTGATTTTATTAAGCATGTGTGCCTGTGGAGATAAGTCCGTGAGGAATATCTTGTGATCGACGCAATGGATTATGTTGATTTTGGACTGAGATTGTGAGAATCTGCTGTAAATAATGATGTGCCACGATTGGAGCATGTTTCATGAAGTTACGAGCGTAACCATATATTATTTACATATGGGTCTTGCCGGGCTTCACGTACAAAAACTCACTCAAGTTTAGTCAAAGCCCAAAACAATTATGCTTGTTGTATTCTACTCCGTGAGACCTTTCAAATGACATATGACACATGATGTATGATGTTTTTGACATATTACAGTACATAGTACAAAAAAGTATTATAAATTATGAAAACATTCTTTTTATTTATCAGCAAATAACTCAGCACTACTTAGGAGTTAATCAAATTGGCAACATGTATTGTAAAGTTCAGACTCTAAGCTTATATTTTTATATATTTTAATATTATATTATAAAGGGGCTTTTGAATACTGTGTTGGTGTCACGGTAGGTTGCAGAGAGCAGACAACAATAACAAAAGAGAATTAAGAAAGTAAGAGTATAACACAACCACATAAAGACGATACCGGACAGCGAAACTAAATGAACAGAGGGTTTAAAATACACAGGGATAATTAACATAACCAGAAACACATGCATAACTCAATCAAGCACCTTGGAATGCAGACTGCTTCTACAAACATTTGTGAAAGAATGGGTTGCTCTCAGGAGCTCAGTGAATTCAGGCGTGGTACCTTGATAGGTTGTACAGTGCGCAGAAGTCGCCAACTTTCTGCAGAGTCAATAGCTACAGACCTCCAAACTTTGTGTGGCCTTCAGATTAGCTCAAGAACAGTGTTTCACGAGTTCACACTTACAAATAATCAGTTCACTCTTACTAATAAGTCAGATAGAGTAAGGTATGCGTATTTGGCGTGCTGTCCGAGGAGAGGGCTCCGAGCTCGGTATTTTGGCCCGAACCCAGAGTACTCCCCCCGTATCTCTGGTTAAGAAAGTAACCCGGTGAGTGTGAGGAAGAGGCGGTGGTGGAGGGATGCTGAAAAAGTGTCGAGGAGCATTGGTGAGTTGACTGGGTATTTATATAATCCTCCACTTGTGCTGATTGGGTAGACATGTTGATTACTGATTGCTGACAGCTGGTTGGAATGACATGATGATTGGATAGATCATTTGAACGTGTTCCTCCCAAACTTTGTTAATAAAACATCATGTAGAGAGCTTCATGGAATGGGTTTCCATGGCTGAGCAGCTGCATCCAAGCCTTACATCACCAAGTGCAATGCAAAGCGTTGGATGCAGTGGTGTAAAGCACGCCGCCACTGGACTCTAGAGCTGTGGAGACATGTTCTCTGGAGTGACGAATCACGCTTCTCTGTTTGGGTTTGGTGGTTGCCAGGAGGATGGTACTTGTCTGACTGCATTGTGCCAAGTGTAAAATTAGCTGGAGGGGGGATTATGGTGTGGGGTTGTTTTTCAGGGGTTGGGGGTTGGGCCAGTGAAAGGAACTCTTAATGCTTCAGCATACCAAGACATTTTGGACAATTTCATGCTCCCAACTTTGTGGGAACAGTTTGGGGATGGCCCCTTCCTGTTCCAACATGACTGCGCACCAGTGCACAAAGCAAGGTCCATAAAGACATGGATGAGCGAGTTTGGTGTGGAGGAACTTGACTGGCCTGCACAGAGTCCTGACCTCAACCCAATAGAACACCTTTGGGATGAATTAGAACGGAGACTGCGAGCCAGGCCTTCTCGCCCAACATCAGCGCCTGACCTAACAAATGCACTTCTAGAAGAATGGTCAAAAATTCCCACAAACACACTCCTAAACCTTGTGGAAAGCCTTCCCAGAAGAGTTGAAGCTGTTATAGCTGCAAAGGGTGGGCCAACTCCATATTAAACCCTACAGATTATAAATGGGATGTCATTAAAGTTCATGTGCATGTAAAGGCAGGCATCCCAAAACTTTTGGCAATATAGTATACATGACGAAGATGATGAAAGTCAAAAGTCTTCAATTAATAATCCACAAAGAGTAACAAAGATGAAGGCAGGCAAAACGACAACCATTAAACATTGATGAGACCGGACGACTAAGAACAGAAACACGAGAACTTAAATACAAGAGACAAAGGTAATTAATCACACACATCTGAACAGAATGATGAATAAAATCAGTAACCATAATAATTAATATCGAAACTGACAGGCAGGGAGAAAGCAAAGTATGGAAGCTTGTTTCCACCACAGAATAAAAAATAAAAAAGGTAATTGCAACTTTTTATCTCACAATTCTGACTATTTTTCTCACAATTGCGAGTTTCCATATCGCAATTCTGACCTTTTTCTCAGAATTGCGTGATATAAAGTTGCAATTGCCTGTTATAAAGTCAGAATTGTGAGATATAAAGTCAGAATTGCATGGTATAAAGTCGCAATTGCGTGTTATAAAGTCAGAATTGCGAGATATAAACAATATAAATATATAAAGATATAAACAATTCTGACTTTATAACTCGCAATTGTGAGTTTACATCTTGCAATTCTGACTTTTTTTCTCAGAATTGCGAGATATAAAGTCAGAATTACATGATATAAAGTCAGAATTGCGATATAAAAAGTCGCAATTATCTTTTAAAATGTTTTATTCTGTGGCTGAAACAAGCTTCCATAGACAGAAAAGACAGAAAAACAAACTCAAACTGAACATAATTAAAAAAAAAAAAAACTTATCCCTTTATCATGAACGTCTGGAAACGTTATGTAAATTCATTGGTCGTAAAAAGTGTAAAATACTGTACATTCAGTTCACCTGGAATTAATTATTTATAGTTATTTTATTTAATAATTTTAATATATTGCTACTACAGTAGTTTCTAGTTGCTTTAACTGGGGAATCTTATAAAATTCTGTCAAAGGTTTTATGCTCAACATTTTTATGAAAATTAATGCTGAAGTACTCCAAGGCCATTTTTTGCTTTCCAGACACAAGATGACCAATCAATGATCTATTCTAACTCACATTCATTGCAAAAGAGAAAAAGCGTGGGGTGATAAAAGTAGCACTGGTATTTGCCATAGAGAATGGGTCAAATAAACAGTTTAGCATGTTCTTGCCACGGCTGACAATTCTGAGAGTTTCTTTATTGTATTGTGTATCTGGTTTGCTTGATCTTGGACTGTTTATCCTGTTTAAGATTGTTTTGCTGCCTGCCCTGACTATTATGCCTTGTGATTACAGATTGCTGGATTCTCCCTGTGTTATTGTTCTGCCACGCCGTTACCGACCACTGCCTGTTTGACTACTCTGTTTACCCTAAAAAAGCTACAAATGGATCCTCACTCAGATTGTTCTGAGTCGTCATTACAGAAGATTTCACTAACAACAGGCTTTCCAGCAGCTTTCCACCGAATTGTCAACCCAAGCCAGCGTTTGGCCACCCATCAACAACAATTCAACCATTTGACAACACTTACGGAGGAGCTGGTGAGAACGCCTCAGCCCACCTGCCTTATCGGCATCAGATCCATTAAATCCCACTACCCCAACACCCACGGGACCGTCGACCGTCATTACCGCCAACCCGGAGAGGTATGATGGTAATCCAACCAAAAGCAGAGGGCTTTTAATGCAGTGCTTAATGTTCCTGGGACAACAACCTTCACTGTATCCCACCGACGACAGTCGAGTCTCATTCGTTTGTTCCTTGCTTACCGGGAGGGCACTGGATTGGGCCACGGCAGTATGGACCAGAGAACAATCGGCTTTCCCGACCTTCGAAAACTTTCTTTCACGCTTCGCAAACATTAACTGCTTAGTCTGCGACAGGGAAGAACCACCGCAGTGGAGTACACACTCTGGCCACCCAAACAGTGTGGGTGGATGACACATTGAAACTGCTTTTCCGCAAAGGACTGAACCCAGAATTGCAAACCATGCTCGCAACACGAGGGCGGGAACCTGGATCAAATTATCGACTTGGCCATCTGTTAAGAAAACTCTGGTCGACCCCCTTGAGTTCCACCAGCACTGAATATATCTGTAATGGAGGAGCTGGAACCCATGCAAATTGGACACGCTCGACTCATCGCTGAGGAAAGAACTCAGAGAATCAGACACCAACTGTGTATTTATTGTGGCCAGGCAGGACACTTCCGGGCAACCTGTCCCATTCGGCCACCCCGAGGAGACCCATCGGCAGTGAGTACATTCACTTCCTCTCTTCCTGTTATATCAAGTATTTTGGTACCAGAAATTTAGAAGTTTTCTACCACTAAGATTCATTCCAAAGCCTTTCAGGTGATTCAGGTGCAGAAGGCAATTTTGTTGATGCAAGTTTCACTTGACAGTAATGGCACTAGATGGACGGCCCCTGGAGAGTGGTCTTGTACAGCACCACAATGTTGATGTCAATGTTGAATTTTGCTACCCACTACCAATGGTCCCGGCTGCCTTGGAGCAACTATGCTCAGCAAGATTCTTCACCAGATTTGATCTCCGCAGTGCCTATAATCTAATACACATTCGGGAGGGAAATGAGTGGAAGGGGGCTTTTTCCACAAGCAGCAGACACTACGAATACTTGAACTACAAGTCATAGTCCGGTCTTCCAATCGTTTGTCAATGATATGTTCGGCGAAAGGCTCAGTTGTTGGGTTATTGTATATATCAACGACATCCTGATCTATTCCAGCTCCCTGGAAGAACATGTTTCCTATGTCAGAGCAGTCCTACAGCACCTCATCGACAATCAACTATATGCAAAGGCGGAGAAGTGCGAGTTTCACCAGTCATTAGTGGCATTCCTGGGATACATCATCAGTTCAGAGTGAGTAGCTATGGGCGATACCAAGGTAAAATTCGATTCATTAGGAACTTCAGCTCTATTGCAGCACCCCTTACTTCCATGCTTCAAGGGGGGAACCAGACTCAGATGGTCCTTAGCGGCCACCCAGGCATTCCAAGATCTCAAGCAATGGTTCACTCCTATACTCCTATACTGCACCATTCTGACCCCAGCCTCTCATTTGTGTTAGAGGTTGATGCATCAAACACAGGGATTGGGACAATTCTGTCACAACAACATGGCACACCAGCTAAGCTGTACCCTCCTTGTGCTTTCCGGAAACTGACTGCGGCTGAGCATAATTATGATTTGGACGACCGAGAACTCCTGGCCATAAAGGCGGCTGTCGAGGAATGGTGGGATTGGCTGGAGACAGCCAGACACCCGTTCCTGGTACTAACCTCAAGTACCTCGGCTAAAAGACTACATCCCAGGCAAGCTAGATGGGCATTGCTCTTCGCTCGATTTCAATTCAAAATTACGTACCACCCAGGCACCAAGAATACCAAGGCCGACAGACTCTCCCGCCAATACGATCACACCACCCAAGAACACTCAACTGACCCCATTCACCCTCCTGCGATCATTCTCGTCCAAGTTCAATGGGATACTATGGCAGATATTATTTAGGCTCAAATGTAAGAACCTGTGCTTTGGCTGAGGGTCTTCTATCACTGCCACGCTATGACTACTACAGAATCGATTCTGGTGGGATACCAGGAATGCGGACACAACCATGGTCATAAACAACTGCGTCAGTTGTGCCATCTCCAAACCTTCCAGACAACCCCCTGCGGGGCTGCTACCCCCTCTCCCTACACCTCAACGACCATAGTCACACATTTCCATCAGCTTGGTCACAGACTTGCCCACTTCTCAAGGTTCACAGGACTGGAAACAGTGGAACAACTACCAGACAACACTGTCTCAGATTGAGGGAAGCAATTCACCAGCCATGTGGACAGCCTTCTTTCATTTGCTGAACATGAATGTCAGCTTCACCTCGGGATACCATCCCCAATCAAACGGACAGACAGAATGGTTGAACGAAGAAATCACCCTTTTTCGCAGGACCTACTGCCAGCACAACCAATCAAACTAAAGCTGATACCATGGGCAGAATATGTGCAAAATTCCATGCAGAAACCATCCACTGGTCTCACCCCATTCCAATGTGTGTTGGGTTTCCAACCTCCATTGTTTCCATGGTCAGGAGAACCCTCAGAGGTACTATGGCCCAGAGGAATGGGTCTTGGGTCAACGCTCAGGACATCCTTGACCCAGCACTAAGCATGGATTTTCATCAGAACCATCCTCCTGACTGACCTGCTCCGAGACCACGAGGTAGACCCCGGCATCCTGCACCTCCTCACATCAGGGGCCGCTTGCAGTTACAAATGCGGAATCTGAGGCTTTTCCTGATGACCACCAGAGGGTACACTTTGCTGAACATTGACTTCCCTTTCTCACTACATTTCCCACAATTCTCTTTCCGACCTGGCCTGATTTATCTAGGAGAGTATTTAAGCACTGAACAAACAATGCTCCATGTGAAGTCTTATTCTTGCCACGGCTGACAATTCTGAGCGTTTCTTTATTGTATTGTGTATCTGGTTTAATCTTGGACTGTTTATCCTGTTTATGATTGTTTTGCTGCCTGCCCATTTACCGTGCTTCATCTGCCTGGATTACTGTTGTTTGCTGCCTGCCCTGGCTATTGCCTGTTTTGTGATTACCAATTGCTGGATTATCCCTTTGTTATTGTTCTGCCACACCATTACTGACCGCTGCCTATTTGACTACTCTGTTTACTCTAATAAAGCTGCAAAAGATCCTCACATGGATGGTTTTGAGCCGTTATTACAAAAGAAAAGGATTATATAACACACAAAGGACAATAAAACTTCGACTGAACAATGAAACAATGAAACTTAATACTGCTTTAATAGTATGTAATCTTGCCTAAAATTGAGTTCTTACTTATTGAATTCCTAGTGTTATCAGTATATTTTCACTCTACACTTCATAAGACCTTGTGATGTCTGACCTGTGTTGGCTCTGTAACTCTGGGGCTCTGCTGCACTGGAGCTGTGGTTGGGCATGTGGAGCTGCTGGTAGGACAGGCTGTTGAGGTACTGAGGCGTGGAGGGGCTGCGCCGGCAGTCTTTCATGCTGGAGAGGTTCTGTGAATGGGACACGCTGCGCTGCATGGAGGCCGTACGGAAGAGTCGCGGCTGTGGAGCGCACAGCTGATCGTCCTCTTCCTCTTCTTCCAGTTCAGCCTCACTCCTCATGCTTCTGCGTGCACCTGTGTGTACCGAAAAACTGGCACTACGGCGCGTGGCCGTGGCAGCAGTGGTCGCGTACTCCTGACGTAGACCTAAACACAAAAACAAGCATCAGTGTGTTTCCATGAAGGATCTTGACTATGAAATACTTTTTTTTCGGTTCCAAGTTGCATTTTTAGACTTCCAATGTAGCAACATTTAATCTTAATCACTGCATGTTCGCTCCATGGAAAAATATAGGTTTGGGATAACATGAGGAAATATTGACAATAGTATTTGTTTAATGTTGTGGAACTGAAATGGAGTCAGGACTTTTGAATAACATCCTCCCACTACATGATGTATTAAAGTAGACATACTCTCCTCCTGCAGTCGGGCCATGACCTCCACATCAGTCATGTCCTGAATCTTATAGCTCATAGAGATGGAGTCCTCCTCCAGCTCAGAGACACTGACCTCACTGTCTATGGAAGACTGAGGACTGAGAATCCGTTGCCGATGACTATTACCTGAAAAGGAGAAATCATTCTAATTATTTCTGAAAGATCATGTGACATTAAAGACAGCAACTGCATTGGAGAAGTGGTGTGTATGATTAGTGGTGCATGATGGGTGATCTTGGTCATGCTTACTGTGTGTAGCCGTGTGATAGAGGAATGTGGGAGATCTTTCAGTTAGGCTTAAGCAGTTCCTCCCAATGAGAGACTTCTGATGGTTTGGTGAAGGTGGATCTGAGTCAGAAGAGAGATGATAGATCACTCAGAATATGGAGAGTAAAAACCACCTTCAAAAAACATGAAAATATGATCCAGACCCCGTTAAATTAAATTTTGCATGCTTAACAGTTTCGGTGCAGTGTTGGGTCACCACTTACTGTCATTAGTAAAATCTGTGTTTTGAAGAAAAACCATTGAAAAACTGTTGATCTAATGCATATAAATCAATACATCTAGTTCAACCAGGACCATATGCAACAAAGTATTGCAATCAGATCTTTGTTTCATGGAACATATGCTGCAATGGCTGTTTCCAGACACCATAAGGTCATCACTAGTGATCACTGATGTCTCACATTTCACATGGCTTGAAAAAATGCTTAGCTGACTGAAGGAAATGAAACCTGATGCTTGAAAAAAAATCATTATGTTCTTTCTCAGCTATTCTTCTGTTTAATTTTTCTTAACTACCTAGTTTACCAGTATATTGCAACAAAATTAATAACAGTTATACAGTGGGGAGAACAAGTATTTGATACACTGCCGATTTTGCAGGTTTGCCCACTTACAAAGCATGTAGAAGTCTGTAATTTTTATCATAGGTACTCTTCAACTGTGAGTGACGGAATCTAAAACATAAATCCAGAAAATCACATTGTATGATTTTTAAGTAATTAATTTGCATTTTATTGCATGACATAAATATTTGACACATCAGAAAAGCAGAACTTAATATTTGGTACAGAAACCTTTGATTGCAATTACAGAGATCATACGTTTCCTGTAGTTCTTGACCAGGTTTGCACACACTGCAGCAGGGATTTTGGCCCACTCCTCCATACAGACCTTCCAGATCCTTCAGGTTTCGGGGCTGTCGCTGGGCAATACGGACTTTCAGCTCCCTCCAAAGATTTTCCACTGGGTTCAGGTCTGGAGACTGGCTAGGCCACTCCAGAACCTTGAGATGCTTCTTACAGAGCCACTCCTTAGTTGCCCTGGCTGTGTGTTTCAGGTCGTTGTCAAGCTGGAAGACCCAGCCACAACCCATCTTCAATGCTCTTACTGAGGGAAGGAGGTTGTTGGCCAAGATCTCGCGATACATGGCCCCATCCATCCTCCCCTCAATACGATGCAGTCGTCCTGTCCCCTTTGCAGAAAAGCATCCCCAAAGAATGATGTTTCCACCTCCATGCTTCATGGTTGGGATGGTGTTCTTGGGGTTGTACTCATCCTTCTTCTTCCTCCAAACACGGCGAGTGGAGTTTAGACCAAAAAGCTCTATTTTTGTCTCATTAGACCACATGACCTTCTCCCATTCCTCCTCTGGATCATCCAGATGGTCATTGGCAAACTTCACACGGGCCTGGACATGCGCTGGCTTGAGCAGGGGGACCTTGCGTGCGCTGCGGGATTTTAATCCATGACGGCGTAGTGTGTTACTAATGGTTTTCTTTGAGACTGTGGTCCCAGCTCTCTTCAGGTCATTGACCAGGTCCTGCCGTGTAGTTCTGGGCTGATTCTTCACCTTCCTCATGATCATTGATGCCCCACGAGGTGAGATCTTGCATGGTGCCACAGACCGAGGGAGATTGACGGTAATCTTGAACTTCTTCCATTTTCTAATAATTGCGCCAACAGTTGTTGCCTTCTCACCAAGCTGCTTGCCTATTGTCCTGTAGCCCATCCCAGCCTTGTGCAGGTCTACAATTTTATCCCTGATGTCCTTACACAGCTCTCTGGTCTTGGCCATTGTGGAGAGGTTGGAGTCTGTTTGATTGAGTGTGTGGACAGGTGTCTTTTATACAGGTAACGAGTTCAAACAGGTGCAGTTAATACAGGTAATGAATGGAGAACAGGAGGGCTTCTTAAAGAAAAACTAACAGGTCTGTGAGAGCCGGAAATTCTTACTGGTTGGTAGGTGATCAAATACTTATGTCATGCAATAAAATGCAAATTAATTATTTAAAAATCATACAATGTGATTTTCTGGATTTTTGTTTTAAATTCCGTCTCTCACAGTTGAAGTGTACCTATGATAAAAATTACAGACCTCTACATGCTTTGTAAGTAGGAAAACCTGCAAAATCGGCAGTGTATCAAATACTTGTTCTCCCCACTATAAGTGGGTAAACTCTAAATTTCAGTTAATTGAATTTAATATGAATTTAAACTATAATACATTTTCATTTAGTAGCAATTAGCATGCAATTAAGTGTCCAAAAATATCGGCCAGTTCACACACTAAAGTATATTATTGCTGTAATAAGCATTCTTTTGGGAAAAAAAGTATGCTAAAGTACACTTCTTTTTCACAAGGGACTTAGAATCACAGCACAATCTTTGGCCCTGTTTACACCTAGTATTAAGATGCGTTTTGGTCGATCGGATCACAAGTGGACGAGGGAGACACACACCCGTTTACACCTGGTGTTTTAATCCTCTTTTGTCCACTTTCAACCACTTCTGTCCTGATTTCTTTGAGGGGAGGGTCTATGGGCAGGTAAATGTATGTCCTTTTTAGATCTTTCGATCTAATGGACGAAATAAGCTCATGCAATTTACATATGAACGCGACCGGAGCAGCAGCTTTCGTTTCTGCTCTGATAGCTGCAAGACCACGTCGAATGCTGTGAGTGTGTGTTAGAAATTAGGAATCGTGAGAGAACATTGTGCTACGTTTTTCATCTTCAAACCAAAACTTCGGTCTCCAGCCGACAAAGTTTAAATCCTACCTGGCTAGCGTACTTCCCACAAGAAGTAGGCGGAGAGTAGGCTGTCTTTTGTGGCTATTCAAACTCATTCGACCACATGAGCGTTTACACTACGAAAGCAATCCGGTCGAATTTCAATTACCTCTGGAAGTGGTCGAAAGTGGACAAGCTCAAAACGTTTTAGCCTACGTTTACACCTGAATTTAGCGTTGTCAACTCGTGATCCGATCGACCAAAACACATCTTAATACCACGTGTAAACAGGGCCTCTGTTAGCAGTTAGGGAGAATGAGAGAAAGCATCAACAAATATTAATAAGAAGCTGGTTCCACCTGGAGTTAGAACGAGTGAGGCACATGAGTTACCTGTTTGCTCAGTTAGTGCAGGTTTAGTAAAGGGTTTAGAACAGCTGCTTAAAGAAGAGACGCCATCTATAGGACTGTACAGAACGCTTGAGGACACACAGCCCGAGAGGACCCCTCTCCATCTTTTGGCTAATAGAAAAAGGGAAGTGCAATTAATAAAAAAAAATTAAAAAAGATCACACACAACAACATTAATATGAAAAGAATGGTTAGTGTAATATTTTAAAGGATAATGTGAATAAATGTTTCGATTGAAGCACTATATGGGTAAATTAGTAAACGTTTTTAAAACTAAAGTTTAATGCTTTCCACTGAGGCCATTTTAAATATTAGAAAGTTTCTCTTTTTTTAAATACATCTCTGTTTACCAAATGGGTCCACATTGAGCATATTAAAAATAGGGTATTATTTTCATTTAAGCCAAAAATAAACAGTAATGAAATTATTGTTGGAAAATATAACTAGGACATCGTTCCAAATCTCTCCTTTTGTGTTCCATGGAAGAAAGAAATGTTTAGAACTTTCATGTTGGAACAAACTCTTCAGTAACACTTTACAATAAGGTTTCAATTGTTAAAATAAGTTAATTACATAATACATAATTAACATGAACTAACAATAAACTATACAGTATTTAATAATATTTGTTAGTGTTAAAGGGATAGTTCACCCAAAAATGAAAATTACCCCATGATTTACTCACCCTCAAGCCATCCAAGGTGTATATGACATTCTTCTTTCAGACGAATACAATCGGAGTTATATTAAAAAATGTCGTGGCTTTTCCAAGCTTTATAATGGCAGCCCAAAATCTGAAGCTCAAAAAAGTGTATCCATCCATTATAAAAATAATCCACAAATTAAAATATTAAAATATCTAGCTTACGGCGGACTGCCTTCCGGATTCAACTTACGAAAAAAGCATAACTGGCGTAACTATGACGTCAGACGTAGAGTAAGCGGTTTGAACTGCGAGAGGCGTTACACTTTCTGCGTAAGTTGAATACGGAAGGCAGTCTGGCGGAGCTAGATATTTTACTTTATAAAGTTTTAAATATGGATATTTTTCTTACACAAACCCATCGATTCACTTCAGAAGGCCTTTATTAACCCCCCAGAGCCGTGTGGATTACTTTTATAATGGATGGATGCACTTTTTTGAGCTTCAAATTTTGGGCTGCCATTTATTGCCATTATAAAGCTTAGCCAGGATATTCATTAATATAACTCGATTGTATTCGTCTGATAGAAGAAAGTCATATACACCTAGAATGGCTTGAGGGTGAGTAAATCATGGGGTAATTTTCATTTTTGGGTGAAATATCCCTTTAATTTGAACCTATAATATATATATTTTTTAAATCAGAGGTTGTTTCTGTTAACATTACTTAATGCACTGTGAACAAAAATGAACAAACAACAAACAACAATTGTATTTTTATTAACTGCCATTAACAAAGATCATTAAATGCTGTAAAAAATACATCGCTTATTGTTAGTTCATGTTAGTTAATCTATTAACTAATGTTAACAAATGAGATTGTAAAGTGTTACCAACTCTTTCTTTAAAAGATTGAAAATTAGTTGAATGAATTATTGGTAGTCAAGCGGACCACAGTACTTTTGCATACCTTAACAATTAGACTTTCCCAGATCGCATAAAAACAAGCATTCACGGCTGTCCCACAAAAAACAAAGGTTTTCAGAGGCTGCTAGAACAAAGATGTATTCATGACCCCATTTGCAGAGAGCCAAGCTTACTGAATCTGGCCTTTCAAAAGCCTTTTAGAGCACCCGCTACTCCACAACACACATCTCTGTATATGCACCTCATACATCATTTATGTATACTATGGACTGATCCAAAGGAATAATTGATACAAAACCATTTCACAACATCTCCAGGACAATCTCAAATCTGTGTTAGTTAGTGCTGATTCTACAGTATTGTTTCTATGGATACCATCCCTTCTAGCAGCTTAACTGAACTACAGAAGTACGGAAAACATAGGGTTATCTATTCACACTGGCATGGCTAATTTTATATCTGGTCTTATTCATTTTTCTTTAGGATACTATTAAAAACCATGTTCTTCAAGTAAGCTGAATAACAGTAAACACTCCCCCATGTTCCACTGTTCTTTGTGTACATCATATAATTTTCTACCATTAAATTGTACACGTATCTGCATTATATCGCACATCTCCATTAAAGAGCTATAATGGTCAATCACTGTAAGTAACTAAAAACTTCAAGCTAATAAACAATTTCCATACCACTGACATTTCAGAAATGACTTCAAATTCATGGGAATGGTGGAAGACACAAAACTGAGATACTCCATGGGAATGTAACTACTACGTCATTTCCTGTATCACTTGTTATTTTTTACCTTGGTCCAGTTTGTAGCACAAGGAGCGTTTGGCTAACTCCACCTCTGGTCTGGGGTTGTCCAGCACATGTCTACACCACTGAAGAGGACTGAGGAGAAGATGAGGAAACAGCTTTGCTTTTGGAGACACGTACAACCTGGTCACATAAAAACTTGGTTAAAACATTCCAATCTGGATTTTTGCAAACATTCATTATTGTATTGTTTTCTAGATTCTCCATGGATTTTATCATTAACCTAATAATATTTGTACAAGTTCAGCTGATTAAAAGGTAGTTTGAAATAGGGATATGTCCACTATCTGCTTCATTTAAGTAACTCTTAGTCTTAAAAAATCTTTAAAAAATAAATAAAAAACCATGATCTTACTTATTAAAAAAAAGTGTTCTACTAAGTATTTAGCATATGAATATAGGTCTAGATTTTGATTCAGGATGTGAATGATGTTCAACTGACTTGATAATTAAACACAATTCTGTGAATGTCCTGATGATTATTATTATGGTTTGATTTTCATGAAAATGTAACACTGAATAAGAGCTCTAAAGTTTCAGAACATAAATGTGAGAGGATGCTTTTAATACTGTACATATTTCAATCTTTATCAATATCCTGTGCCTTGAACACATGAAGTGTGCTTTGAGTCTGACTCTTTTTTTTTTACATTTAATATTTTTGCCAGTACAAATTATAAAATCAGCATAATTTACGAACAAACACAAAAGTGGGCTTCAAGTCTGGGACCACTATTTTATTTTTATTTTTTTTCAAGTTAATACTGCTTTTGTCATTACAAAATATATTATCATCAGCATAACTTGAAATGTATAAAATGAACACAAAATGAATAAGAAATTTGTGTCTTAGTATTCAGTTTGTCTGAGATTGTGTTGGCTTCATTATTTCAGTTTAAGTTACAGTTTTGGCTCCTATATTTTGACGTGATCTATATGAGTAATAGTTTTGCATTTAAGACTAATGTCCCACCCTATCACAAAGAGAGATCAGATTTTGTCAGTTTTTATTTCTCTGTATAATGCACTGGTTTAAGTTTGACTACTTTTGACTATTTGGTAGAAATAATCAAAACAAAACTGTAAACAAATATTCATGCATCTGTGCACTTCAAATGCCTAACATTTAGAAGACAAATTGTCTCAAGTAAAACATGGAACATTTTCACATCACAAGATGCAAGAAACACCTAATGAAGATATCCCCCATCAGTGTCCTCTGGGATTTAGACACTCGCCAAGCTAACAATGGACTTGGACACATATTCTACTTATGGTGACATTTCATGGGAACTGAATGTAAGTGATGACAAAGAGCATGCGAATCAAATAGAATCCTTTAAGATTGACACTATTGTTTACTTAGTAAATAATACAGCATCAGTACCAGCTATAATCAGACTCTCCATCGATGGGAAGAACAACATGAAGGTCTAGTATTTCCACCTCATCCAGTACAGTAGTATCATCCTCATCAGCACCAGTCACTGACTGCGGATGAAAATACGGGTAGTGCTCATCCGATAGTCCAAAAGACGGAGAATATGAGGGTGAAGCGCAGTAATGGAATGGACCGGTGTCTGGGCCAGCCAGACCTGCGGGACAGGCCGATGCCGGAGCTGGCAACAGACGGGCGCTGGAGGTGCAGTTGTTCGCAGCGTTTGCTCTCGTCCTGAGCTGCTCGTTCTGCCTCTCCAGTTTTCTCACGAGCTCTTGAAGCTTTTTCACCTCGAGTTCTGCGTTCATAATCTTACTGTTGCCATTTACGTCCGCCATCATCTGCGGGTTGAACAATAGTCCGTCCATTGAAGAGAAAAGCATATAAACAGTAGTAAGATGGTGGCGGTGTTGTTTACCCTGTGTGCCCAGTCTCGCAATGCTTTCAGACGGGTTACATGCTTCATTCAGATGCTGATGTGCTGCTCATGCTTCTGTCTCCTCCCCCTCAGTTCAAAACACAACACACGACCACCACATTACCAGGCAAAACACCAGTCACACTGCCGAGCTCTTTGCCATCCTTTCTTTCATTCAGATGACGACCAGCAGTAAAATGGTTGCATTTGGAGTGTCATATTTTATTCTATTCTATTCTATTCTATTCGCCTTACTAGAACTAGGCTAATTTAGTTTCACATTCCCATAATATACACAATACTTTAAACTTTTATTAAGGATGCATTAAATCGATTCTTCCAAATTCAAAGTTCTTCATTCTTCAAAAACATTAAGCAGCACAACTGTTTTCAACATTGATAATTATATTTCTTGAGCACATCAGCATATTAAAATTATTTCTGAAGGATCATGTGACACTGAAGACTGGAGGAATGATGCTGAAAATTCAGCTTTGCATCACAGGACTAAATTACATTTTAAAATATATTAAAAAAAAGAAAACAGTTATTTTACATTAATAATATTTCATCATTACTGTATTTTTGATCAAATAAATGCAGCCTTGGTGAGCATAAGAGACTTCTTTCAAAAAACACCCCACTTTTAAACACCCCAAACTTAGTGCAGACCAGGCTTATTTCTAAATATATTAGTTGAGATATTAATCTTACATCTTTAGTGTTGTACATGCGTTAGTTTTCTTTTCTGAACATATAGGGATGAGTTCATTCAAATCATTTAATTACTTAGGTTTGAACATTTCTACTGAAAAACTGGCAATTTGTTATGAAATATTGCAGGTGTTTCTTCACTTCTCTAATTTAAATATGTCAAATAACAAATTGCTTTAATTGGGAATATGTGAATTATTTTCCTGCATGTGTCCTCAATATCAATTTCAATCCTGTTAATCGTTGTAAAAATCCCTAAACTAACAAAAGTCGCTTCATTAATGGTGTCCTCCTGTTTCCTGTTTGATAAAATTACAGATATCTGGATAATATTATCATTTTAAAAGATTGAATAATATCAAAAATGAACTTCAAGTTGGCCCTCTAATGTAAGCAGACTCTCTCAGTATTTCACTGAGCAATGGCTAAGTTTAGCTCTTTGTTTGTGTCCTCTTAGGAATCCTGTCATTAGCTATAAGATGAAGTGTCTGATCTTTATCAGAGCATAAGTCGGCAAGTCTCTTTAATAGAAATACTTCTTTAAATACTTTCAGCACAAGCATATTTCATTATAGCTACAGCAGTGAAATGTACTGCATAACTATTCTCTGGAATGATGCTCAACCAGATCTGAACAATAAAAACAATCACATGAAAACTCGAGAAATAACAGATGGTTTCCTATCATTATAGCTCTTAAGTCTTTAATAATAAAACAATAGTCACAAAAAAAGTAAAACAACGCAAAATATATATTATCATATTCGAGCAAATGATTATTCTTATTTTAAAATATTCTTCTTATTTTAGTAATTAGATGAGAGGCTTGTCACTTCATCAGGGAAGTATAGCAATCAATGCAATTAATAAATGCCCAAAGTCTATAATCAGACAGAAGTCCACCACCAAAAACTATTTTATGCACTTCAAATGACCCAGATCCAAATCAGAGCCATGGGAAAGTTTTGGTATAGGCTAGTACATTTGCCGTCTCATTCATAACATCACTTCATGAATGGTACATGCAGTCTCAGCTGATCCATTTGCCTGTAAAACAAACATTTTTGTTTATTTACCAAGCATATTGATTGTATGTTTCAGAATACTGAAAAAAAATATAGCAGAGTGTGTCTTACCTCTAGTGACACCAAAGCAACTCTCACAGTAAATTGCACGACGGTAGACCCATAAGCTGTCACCGGCTTTCAGGTGTCCCAGAGACGAATTACACACCCCACACTAATAAAAGTAAAAATAACAATAATACTCTTTAATCTTGAATTATAATAAAAAATAATTCTTTATAAATTCTTGAATTAAATAATTTGATAAGTAACAATATAACATATCGTTTTCATAAATATTGATATTTTAATATACTTGATGAAGGTAATTATAAAGTGTTGTCATTTTTAAGAGTAAAAAAAAACGAACCTTGAAACAACGCGCATGACAGTTTATATTCATGTCATCCAGGATAATCTTTTCATCGGTGTACATGTTTTTTTGGCAGGATGTGCAAATGTCCTTTGCACTCACTGTCCTGCAATTAAGTGAAAAGCATTTCACATGTGCACGGCACATCACGGCATCAAACTCAGGCATAATTCAATTCTGGTTCCATACCTTTCCGGTGATGTGTACACAGTTGTAGTGGTTTTTGATGTGAGGGAGTCAGACAGGTAATCACCAGGCCTGTGGACAAAATTACATGACTAAGTCTACAAACCTAGTCAAATTGAATCAGTAATTCTTGTAATGTTTAATCTGTGGATGTCGAACCTGCTCTCTGTGTATGATGTTCTGCGGTAAGAAGGACTTGTGACTTGTGTACTCCACTCATTTCTATGCATTTAAAAAGATAGAGAAGTGTAATAAACAATAAATAATGTATCAGGCAAAGATGCTTGAATAAGAAATACCATCCTACCTGTCATTTGATGAATACACAGTTCTGGTGGTTTTGGAGACCGATACATCCTCGTGACTGTAGGAACGATAAAAATCCATGACTGAGAGTAAAGCTCTACTGGAAAGTTGTGAGCTCTGAATAATAAGTCTAAATACGAATGAGCACCTGCTTTTGTGCTTTTAGCCTGCATGACAGTCGTAAGACTGGTTAAACTACTTAAAGGCCAAAGAAAATGTCAAACTCGCCACAAATGGGTTCACACCTTATATGCAAATGCCACATACCTGCTATCATGTTTTGTGTAGCTTGACTTGATTGACGTTGGTATGAGAGTATCAAACAGTTGATCCTCAGTGCTGTGGAAAAGCATTCAGTGATGTTAACGTCTTACAGTGAGTGAAAAGCATTTACAGGTGTGTACTTGGAATTATCTTTCAGGTTCTCACCTCTTTGTGGATCGGACAGAATATGATGTTGTTTTAGCTGGTGAAACATCCTCTGTGGTGTACGTTTTGATGCTAGAATTGAAATTAATAAGAGGTTAATAGAGCAGCCTCATTATTTCAGGTTAGTCAGCAATCTGTAAGCAAGGCTGTGGTTATTGTACCTTGTGGTGGTCTTGAGAGGTGAAGTTGGTCTAGATAAAAATAATTATAGGTTTCAGTTTAATAAACACACAAAACACAACACAAACACAACAGCAACTGAATTAAGAGATTGCATTGGTTAAATTTTACATTCTACTACAGTGGTTTAGGACAGAATATCCTTAAAGTCAAACACTGATGTTTATTACTTTTACCATAAACTGTATAGGGCAAACAATATGCAAAAAAATGGTAAAATTACCCTTGTGAAAAAGAAGTGTGAATTATTGTATTGAATTTTAAAAACCTGTACTTTAATTTAATATAAATGAAGTACAATGCATTTTAATTAAATTGCTACTAAGATGCAATTAAGTGTCTGAAAACAGTTCACACTTAAGAACATATTTTTAAAGTATATTATTTCCATAAACCTTGCTCTTTTTTCACAAGGTGTACTTAGACATTTGTAGGCAAAATTAAAATTTTGACAAAAAACATAGAAAGCTTTTCTCCTTCCTTTTAAAAGTTGATAAGCCTAATTATTTTGCTATTCTATCTATGTGTGATTATATGTTTAGCTGCATTTTATTATTTGCATTTAGTATTGTTTTTCTCTGTTGTTAGCAACCCATCAGAACAGACATGCAAGGCATTTGTTGAGAAGCTCTGATCTCTGACACTCACGCATCAATGATGTCCTTTGATGACTTCACAGTAACCACCTCAGTCTTGTAGTCACTTTAGAGACACATAACATGTGCAATGAGCAATATTTCAGTCTCTAAATGCAAGTTTGTTTCATTGCACTGCATTATTTTTTGCTATAAATATAACAATTGTGATGTGAACAAGCTTTCAAGTTCTCACCTCTTTGTGGAGTAGGATGTTGTTTTAGCTTGTGAAACATCCTCCTTGGTGTAGGATTTAATGCTGTGAATGAAAGCGTTAAAAATGTTCAGAGAGAAGCCACATTTTCCAGATTAGTCAGCAATCTGGATCCATGTTTTTTTTCTGGTTAGTCAGCAATGATGTGGTTACTGTACCTTGTGGTCTTGAGAGGTGAAGTTGGTCTAGATAAAAATAATTATAGGTTTCAGTTTAATAAACACACAAAACACAACAAAAACACAACAGCAACTGAATTAAGAGATTGCGGTGGTTAAATTTTACATTCTACTACAGTGGTTTAGGACAGAATATCCTTAAAGTCAAAAACTGAAGTTTATTACTTTTACCATCAACTGTATAGGGCAAACAATATGCAAAAAAAACTGTAACAAAACCCTTGTGAAAAAGAAGTGTGAATTATTGTATTGAATGTGCAAATGTATATATATATATATATATATATATATAGGTATATTTAAAAAAAAAAACAAAAAAACTGTACTGTCATGTTGAAATTAAGTACAATGCATTATCATTAAATTGCAAGATGCAATTAAGTGTCTGAAAACAGTTCAGACTTAAGTACATACACTATATTGCCAAAAGTTTTGGGACGCTTGCCTTTACATATAATCTGTAGGGTTTAATATGGAGATGGCCCTCCCTTTGCAGCTATAACAGCTTCAACTCTTCTGGAAAGGCTTTCCACAAGGTTTAGGAGTGTGTTTATGGGAATTTTTGACCATTTTTCTAGAAGCACATTTGTGAGGTCCGGCACTGATGTCGGACGAGAAGGCCTGGCTCGCAGTCTCTGCTCTAATTCATCCCAAAGGTGTTCTATCGGGTTGAGGTCAGGACTCTGTGCAGGCCAGTCAATTTCCTCCACACCAAACTCGCTCATCCATGTCTTTATGGACCTTGCTTTGTGCACTGGTGCGCAGTCATGTTGGAACAGGAAGGGGCCATCCCCAAACTGTTCCCACAAAGTTGGGAGCATGAAATTGTCAAAATGTCTTGGTATGCTGAAGCATTAAGAGTTCCTTTCACTGGAAATAAGGGACCAAGCCCAACCCCTGAAAAACAACCCCACACCATAATCCCCCCTCCACCAAACTTTACACTTGGCACAATGCAGTCAGACAAGTACCGTTCTCCTGGCAACCACCAAACCCAGACTCGTCCATCGGATTGCCAGGCAGAGAAGCGTAATTCGTCACTCCAGAGAACACGTCTCCACAGCTCTAGAGCCCAGTGGCGGCGTGCTTTACACCACTGCATCCGATGCTTTGCATTGATGTAAGGCTAGGCCATGGAAACCCATTCCATGAAGCTCTCTACGCACTGTTCTTGAGCTAATCTGAAGGCCACACAAAGTTTGGAGGTCTGAAGCTATTAACTCTGCAGAAAGATGACGACTTCTGCGCACTGTGCGCCTCAGCATGCGCTGACCCCGTTCTGTGACTTTACATGGCCTACCACTTCATGGCTGAGTTGCTGTTGTTCCCAATTGCTTCCACTTTGTTATAATACCACTAACATTTCACCGTAGAATATTTAGTAGTGAGGAAATTTCATGAATGGATTTAGGTGGCAACCTATCACGGTACCACACTTGAATTCACTGAGCTCCTGAGAGCGACCCATTCTTTCACAATGTTTGTAGAAGCAGTCTGCATGCCTAGGTGCTCGATTTTATACACCTTTGGTCATGAAAGTGATTGGAACACCTGAATTCAATGATTTGGAGGGGTGTCCCAATATTTTTGGCAATATAGTGTATTTTTAAAGTATATTATTTCCATAAACCTTGCTCTTTTTTCACAAGGCGTACATAGACATTTGTAGGAAAATTGAGAATTTTGACAAAAAATATAGAAAGCTTTTCTCCTCCCTTTTAAAAGTTGATGAGCCTATTTATTCCGCTATTCTATCTATGTGTGATTATATGGTTAGCTGCATTTTATTATTTGCATATAGTATTGTTTTTTTCTCTGTTGTCAGTGACCCATCAGAATAGACAAGGCACAAAATTTGTGGGTCATGACCCATCAGTTGAGAGGCAGTGATCTCTGACACTCACACATCAATGATGTCCTTTGATGACTTCACAGTAACCACCTCAGTCTTGTAGTCACTTTAGAGACACATAACATGTGGAATGAGCAATATTTCAGTCTCTAAATGAAAGTTAATTTCATTGCACTGCATTATTTTTGCTATAAATATAACAGTTGTGATGTGAACAAGCTTTCAAGTTCTCACCCTTTTGTGGAGTAGGATGTTGTTTTAGCTGGTGAAACATCCTCCTTGGTGTAGGATTTAATGCTGTGAATGAAAAGGTTAAAAAGTTTCAAAGACGAAACATTTTTCTAGGTTAGTCAGCAATCTTGATCCATGATTTTTTTCTGGTTAGTCAGCAATACTGTGGTTACTGTACCTTGTGGTAGTCTTGACAGGTGAAGTTGGTCTAGATAAAAAGTATAATGGATTTAATTTTAAGACATAAACAAAACACAACAAAAGTGTTCAGGACAGAATATCCTTAAAGTCAAGCACTGAAGTTTATTACTTTTACTACAAACTGTATAGGCCAAACCATATGCAAAAATTGTAACATTACCCTTGTGAAAAAGAAGTGTAAATTGTTGTATTAAATGTGTACTTGTACTATCTTTACTTAAAATCTTTAATTATGTATCTAAAAAAAAAATCCAATTTCAGATAATATAAAATCAATTAAATAAAACACCATTTAGATGTACCGGTACTTTCATGACTGTTTCTTAACACACTTAAGTGCACTTTAAAAAGTTGCACTTTGTAATAATGTCAAATGAAAAAGTTTTACTTTAAAGTCCATTTTAAATCATTATGTTTTAATAATCTTGTTATGGTTTAAATTACACTTATTTTGATGTGTTGACTAACATACTAAAGCTCATCTAAAGTACTTGATTATAATTTTAACTGTAGTGTGTTATTTGATATTACATTTAAAGTTACTATATTTGAAATGTACTAAATTGTAACTTCATCATTACAAATGTGTAATTACAAATATATTTAAATACATTTGGCAATAATCTTTAATTATATTTGAAATTACATAAGATGTACTCAAGACCTACGTGGGTTAAAAAAAAGTTCAGCTAATTGCATTTAATATAAATGAAGTACAATGCATTTTCATTCAATTGCATTTGCAACATGTCCTCCAACCAATACGCCTATATAGGTCGTTTGTCACTTCCCTGAAATACGACCCATAGGAGCGTTTACTACAGTTGCGCCCCTATCGACAACAGGACACTTTCATTTTAATGCATTGTTCCCTTTTATCTGCATCATATTTCAGGTTTTGCATAGCTCAATTGGTCGAGCATTGCAATATACAGCAACATGTTCTCATGTGATCGTGCAATCGTGGGTTCGATCCCAGGAACGCATGTGCTCATAAAGTGTAAATGCACTATAAATCACTGGGTAGGTTTAGGTGGGGTGGGTGTAGTTGTTAATAAAAAACGATTTTTGCTAAATGGAAATATGACAAATGGTGGTAAAAAGTCCACACATTGCATTTAAATGAACACGCATTTTGATTGGTAACGACAGTCATACGTCATTTCATGACTTCAGACGTAACACGACACTGTCATTATTTTTACGCCAGCTAGAGGGCGCATGACTTTAAAACGTAAATAAAGGTCGTAATAAGGTGCTTGAAAAACGACCTATAGAGTGGTTTGCAATTGCGTGTCTAAAAACAGTTCACACTTAATATATTATTTCCATAAACATTGCTCTTTTTTCACAAGGGATACATAGACATTTGTAGGAAAATTGAGAATGTTGACAAAAGATATTGGAAGCTTTTCTCCTCTTTTTTAAAAATTGATAAGCCTATATATTTGGCTATTCTATCTATGTGTGATTATATGTTTAGCTGCATTTTATTATTTGCATTTAGTATTGTTTTTCTCTGTTGTTAGCAACCCATCAGAACAGACATGCAAGACATTTGTTGAGAAGCTCTGATCTCTGACACTCACGCATCAATGATGTCCTTTGATGACTTCACAGTAACCACCTCAGTCTTGTAGTCACTTTAGAGACACATAACATGTGCAATGAGCAACATTTCAGTCTCTAAATGCAAGTTTGTTTCATTGCACTGCATTATTTTTTGCTATAAATATAACAGTTGTGATGTGAACAAGCTTTAAGTTCTCACCTCTTTGTGGAGTAGGAAGTTGTTTTAGCTGGCGAAACATCTTCCTTGGTGTAGGATTTAATGCTGTGAATGAAAGCGTTAAAAAGGTTAAGAGAGAAGCCACATTTTTCCAGATTAGTAAACAATCTTAATCCGTATTTTTTTCTGGTTAGTCAGCAATACTTTGGTTACTGTACCTTGTGGTGGTCTTGAGAGGTGAAGTTGGTCTAGACAAAATTAATTATAAACAATTAAAAACAAACACACACACAGAAAAAACAGTAATGGAATTATGAGATCATACCAGATTATACAGATTATACACACACAACACAGTATACCAAATTAGATTACTGTTCAACAGTACACAAAATGTCCTTAAAATCAAACACTGAAATTCATTATTATTAATATGAACTGTAGGCCCAACAATATGAAAAGCTAAAGATTTTACCATTTTGGTTTCTAAATGTAAACAACAATATACTGTATGGGAACAGTGTTTGCAATTTTATTTATGCTTGCCCTTGTGAACAAGAAGTACTCTTTAGTATACAAAGAGATAACACACTACAGTTAAAATTATAATCAAGTACAAGTACATGTGCTTTAGTATGTCTGTCAACATAAGTGTACTTCTTTAAAGAATGACAAAATATTATTAAAACATAATGATTTAAAATGTACTTTAAAGTAAAACGTTTACACTATTTTGACACAAAGTTTTATTACAAAGTACAGTAAACATTATAGTTTAATGTTTAGTTAATAAACAGTCATAAAAAAGTGCACTCTCTTCAAGTGCGCTTAAGTGCCCTTTTATTTCATTAATATTATATTATTTGCAAGTACAGTTTTTTTTTTATGTACTTTTTAAGAATTGAAGTGCACACTGAATACAATTAAGCACACTTCTTTTTCACAAGGGCGGAAGTTGAAGGGTAAGTTGCATTTGACTAATTGTATTTAGGATGTTTCCCTCCCGCTATCTATCATGTGTGGGTCGTGACCCATCGGTTGAGAAGCACTGATCTTATACACTCACACGTCAATGATGTTCTTTGATGACTTCACAGTAACCACCTCAGTCTTGTAGTCACTTTAGAGACATAACAAGTGCATTATTTTCTGCAATAAACACTAGATTTTTACTATCAATTGTGGGACTACAGAATCTTGTGGCATGTTGAGGTTGATATTGTGATTACAAATAAATGAATAGGATGTTGTTTAAGTTATTTAGTTATAAATATGCAAATGGAACATAGCTACCTGCTATCAGGTTTTGTGTGTGCTGACTTGACTGATGTTGGTATGAGAGTATCAAACAGTTGATCCTCAGTGCTGTGGAAAAGCATTCAGTGATGTTAACGTCTTACAGTGAGTGTGAGTGAAAAGCATTTACAGGTGTGTACTTGGAATTATCTTTCAGGTTCTCACCTCTTTGTGGATCGGACAGAATAAGATGCTGTTTTAGCTGGTGGAACATCCTCCTTGGTGTAGGTTTTGATGCTAGAATTGAAATTAATAAGAGGTTAATAGAGCAGCCTCATTATTTCAGGTTAGTCAGCAATCTGTAAGCAAGGCTGTGGTTACTGTACCTTGTGGTGGTCTTGAGAGGTGAAGTTGGTCTAGATAAAAAAGTATTATAGATTTAATTTTAATATACACACAAAATAAAGTAAAAAAAGCTAAGATTAATTGAAATATATGATTGTATTTACTATATAATCTATAAAACTCACCCATCAACATTGTCCTTTGATGACTTCACAGTAATGACCTCAGTCTTGTAGCCACTTTAGAGACACATAACATGCAGTGAGATATACAGAGACCATGGAAAATATTAGGACACTTTTGCACACTTAAGGCACAACTGGATATGAATTTCATTGAATTATATAACATAGACTAATTTATCTTAATTTTAAACAGTATATCTATTATTTTATAATTTACAACCAAAGCATGAATTTGAATATCAAACTTGCTTTAATATTATGTTATATAATGCAAAGAAATGATTTTTTAAGCGTGGCTCAAATATTAAAAATCATTATCAAATGCATGTGGAATTGAGCCTGATTTACCTAGAACTCTTGGTCTTTATATCTGCCAGGTCTTTATCAGTGATCGTTTCAGACTTGGTAGATGATTTCACCACATCCTGCCTGAGGACAAGAAGAGAACGCAGTTCAAACTTCTGTATGAACTGACAATGGGCCCTATTTTAACAATCTGAACGCATGGTCTGAAGCGCATGGCGCAGGTGCACTTAAGTCGTGTCTGAATCCACTTTTGCTAGTTTAACGACGGAAAAAACGGTCGGCGTGCCAGGCGCATGGTTCAAAAGGGTTGTACATAATCTCTTAATGAGTCATGGGTGTGTTTTGGGCGTAATGTGCTATAAACCAATCCTAATCTCCCATTCCCTTTAAAAGCCAGTTGCGCTTGCACCATGGCGGATTCGGATTCGCTGTCCCTGTGTGTGTAATATGCAGAGTGTACACGCGTAGGCGCATATTACTAACGCGCCCTTTAAATAACACAAAAAAAAAAATTGACTTTAGACCAGGTTTTTGTTGGTCAATGACAATGGCAATGGTTTTTCAGTTGCCTCAAAAAAGCAACGCACCAACAATGCGCCTGAACACACCTCGTTTTCAGACCAGCACGCCCATGGGTGAACAGATGGGCGCGAGTGCACTGAAACTAGCAAAAGACACTTGCACTGTGCCTGGCGTCGCATTGCGCTAGGTGTATGATAGGACCCATTGTCATTCATAACATGCCCTGTGACTGCAAGTAAAGATGAATATAGTGTAAAATAGTTATGACAGATCTGCCATTATGATATCCTCTCAGTATCTTACTTGGTAGTGGTCACAGTTGTCTCTGTTATCTTTGAACCATCTTTGGTTACTGTTGTAGAAGTGCTGAAAGAGCAATCATCAGTTTTGTAAGATCTTTGTAAGAATCAATCAGTCATTTAACCAGATGTATCTCAGAGGCTTTAGAGGCATTACCTTGTCCTGGGCTGCGTTTTCACAGTTGTTTTAGTTCCTGTAGTTCTGTAGGGTTGGTTTGGAAAGATAATTGAGCTCTTAAAATGTTTTAGATTCCCACCATTTTTGGCTTTTCATAACTCTGACACTCTCACTTTCATGCAGACAGGTTTTAAATACAGCAAACATGGGTGACTAATCATATTGTAATATAAGTCAATGTTCTTCAAAAGATTAAGCATTACTGTACAGTAGTACGTATTATTGTGTTGTATAATACACTTTCTAAATTAAGTACTGAGATAGCTTTAAACATTAACAGTTGGAAGTTGTGATATTGCAGTGCTAGAAAAGATTGTGTATATTTTACCTGGTTTCATTCAGCTTGTCCTGGCTGCCACCAAATCTGCACATTGAAAACAATCACGTAAGACTCTTTGATTTGATTTTATCACATAAACTTTTTCCAAAGCACCATTTCTTCCACATAAGAAAAAAATGCTTTGGTAAATCATAATTATGACGAAAGTTTTTTTTTTTTTTTTTTTTTTTGTGAAAATTATGAGATATTAATTCATAAAAGTAGAAATCATGAGAGCTATTAGTTGTAAAAAGTAATAAAGTCATAAATACTAGTTAAAAAGTAGATATTTTGTCATTATAATGACTTTTTGACTATAGTTTTTTTTATCTCATAATTTTGACATAAATAACTGACTTTTTGTATCATAATGTCATGATTTCAGCCAAAAATGAAAATTTTGTTGTTCCAAACCTGTATGAGTTTCTTTGTTCTGTTGAAAGATATTTTAAAGAACGTTGGTAACAAGACAGTTGATGACCCCATTGACTTCCATAGTATTTTTTTTCCTACTATGGAAGTCAATAGCTACCGTCAACTGTTTGGTTACCAACATTTTTCATAATTTCTTCTTTTGTGTTCAACAGAAGAAAGAAACTCATACAGGTTTGGAACAACTTGAGGGTGTGTAAGTAATGACAACATTTTCATTTTTTGATGAACTATCCCTTTAAGTCATATGACTTTTTGTCATAATTTCAATTTAGCATCTCATAATTTCGACTTTTTAGCTCATAATTATGTCAAAAAAAACCAAAAGAAATATTGTTTTTTTTTCTTATGTGGCACTAATGGGCTTCCAAGAGTGAGTATTGTTATGCACTGTGTAATTCTAATGCACATTTATAAACTTGGTAATGTGTTTAATGTATGAAAGTGATAAGTTGGTCTTCAGCAGTGCATTACCTTTTAGAGAGAGCTTGGACAGATGTACTTGGTGAAGTGATGACAGTGGAGGTTTTGCTCTCGGTTTTGATAGTTTTATCTTGAGGGCTTTGTGTAAAAAAGAAGGATTTCATATTCATATTCATTTTTATGGCAACATGTGGGATATACATACAGAAGTGTTAAGACGAGATTAACTACCTGACAAGGTTTTCGTTGGACTTGTAACGGCTCAGAACTGTTTTGCCAAAGTTTGGGTCGTTTCTGTTGGGAAATGGGAAACACAAATTTATCTTGTCAGCTGTTTAGTCTGTCAGACACACATAATCCCATTGACAAAAAGCATCTGAAAGGTTTACAACCATATTACAGAGGCGAGATGTTAAACAAGTTGTATCTATCTAGTTTGCTGTCAGTTGATGAATGTGTTCAAACTCACTCGACTTGCTTGTCCTCGTTCACATTTGCCTTGATCCAGCTATTGTCCTTCAGCAGGGATGCTTTCTTTTTGCTGTCATCTACTAGTTTAGTGGTTTTAGTGCTTGAAGTCGTACCTGTTTTCAAAAAAAGTATTAGGCAAATAAAATGACTTGATTATGGATGTACATATGATATATTAAGAACAATGGGTTACACTTTACTTTGATGGTCCACTTTTGACATTCTACTAACTATAAGTAACATTGCAACTACATGTCAACTAACTCTCACTAGAGTATTAGTAGTGTAGTAGACTGTTAGGTTAGGGTTCGGGTTAGTAGAATAAGTTGACGTAGTTGCAAAGTTACTTATAGTCAGTGAATGTCTAAACACATCGAAATAAAGTGTTACCGAACAATGTTATTTTAATGCATTTCACCTGTTTGGACTTTACTGTATGGTTTTCCAGTGAAAGACATGGTTTACGCTGTAAGATGGAAATGAAACACATTATTACGTTTGCAGTGGATACAGTATAGTTACTTCTGCATGTCATACTAAGTAGGCTACTATCCACAAGACGGTGCCAGCCCACCAGACAAGACATTATGAGCGTGTCAATGCAGCATCATGTGCATAAAATGCATAATTTCACAATTTATGGTTAGCACATTCCATTCCTAGTGTTGATGTGGTACTGTCCTTTAACTTCATACCTTCCTGGATACACCCAAAACTAGTCTGTCCTGATCCCTGTAAAGACACACCCTTCAAACACCTGCCACTAAATCCATAGCAACATTCTCATGATTGAAAAGAAACGTCAGATGTACTGCAGTTCACATCAGCTGAGAGGTTTCGCTGGATTTCATGTAGCAAAGGTTATAATTGTAAAAAGTGGGGGAAAAGTCAATGAAAAATAAACTTTTATTAGCTGCTTTTCCTATTTGGGTAGCTGGGTAAATACTTTTTACTCATTGACATGCTAAACTCCACTTAAAACTATTTTAAACAGCTCTTTACCAATTATTTTATATATATATATATATATATATATATATATAATGAATGTGTCTTATGTATGACTTCCTTTTAGAGGCTACACATTTTAATATATACAGTGTACACACACACACGCGCACGCGTGCACACACACACACACACACACACACACACACACACACACACACACACACAGTACCTGTCAATAGTTTGGAAACATTAATTTTTATATGTTTTTGAAAGAAGTCTCTTATGCTCACCAAGGCTGCATTTATTTAATCAAAAATGCAGTAAAAACAGTAATATTGTGAAATATTATTACAAATTAAAATAACTTTTTCTATTTAAATATATCTTAATGTAATTTCTTCCTTTGATGGCAAAGTTGAATTAGCATCAGCATCATTACTCCAGTCTTCAGTGTCACATGATCCTTCAGAAACCATTCTGAAACATTTCTTAATATTGTTATTATCAATGTTGAAAACAGTTTTTGCCAATTAAAATTTTGTGGAAACAATGATACCATTCAAACATTTGTGGTAAGATTAAAAAAAAAAACATTAATACAATGAAAATTATGCTGAAAATTCAGCTTTAGAAATAAATTACGTTTTAAGATATATTTAAATAGAAAAGTTATTTTAATTTATAATAATATTTCGCAATATTACTGTTTTTACTTACTAAATAAATGCAGTCTTGGTGAGCATAAGAGAATTTACAAAAACATTAAAACATTTTAATATTTCCAAACTTTTGACAGGTACTATATGTCCATAGACACATTATGCATCAACCACACAATTTAAAAAACAAACAAACAAAAACAATAGCAAAATCTTTGCCGGAATTGCAATTCACTGCCAAAAATATCTGTCCAAGAACTACTAGAATTCTGTGTAGATTTGTCTTGTAATATGAGCAGAAAACCACTGTCCCTCTTTTATGACAAAAAAACAACAACTCTATTCTAATTTTATTTTGAAAAAGCAATAGCCAGAGACAATGTCATGTTCTTCAATCTCACCTTGACACTGTTTTAATAATGTTACCTGCATAACTACTGTATGAAATACTCAACACAACATTTAATTAACTGTACACATTAAACACAGTCAATAAATCCATATGACAAGAGAATCCATTTGAATGAACATATTTTAGTAAGATCACACTATGTTAACCTAAAAACCCTTTGATTTTAGAAACAAAAAGGATAAAAATATTAACCATGAAAATGACTGACATATAATTAGAATAGAATCAAGAGAAATACATATAGTGTGTACAGTCATACCTTGGTATTTCAGGTGCGCAGGATGTGATAAGAGTTCTGATGAGAATAATATACAGTTTAATGCTCTTCCCCTCTTACATATTTGACCTGGGTAGGGAAGGACCAGTGAAAGGTGTGGCTTCATATGACACGAGAGCAACTGAACCTGAACTGTGAGCACAGCAATGTCAATGTGGTTTACAGTAGGGGTGTGTCTTTATGAGATCTTTCCCTCAGCTGGGAATGATAAAAAGGCACTAAGTAATGAATGTCATTTTGAACATAAGCAGCCAATTGTTTGTCTTAGGAAACTATGTGAAAGCCTCCATAACAACCTTCAAAGAGATGTCAAGATAAGACAAGGGAAAAACTGTTTGGGGTGTTGTTCTCAAGGTTTAAAAGTTCAAAAGTCTGCCATTCTAAATGTTTATTACTTGACATATTTTGCCAGCAATTATTGTTGTTCAGAAATGTAACTTCATTAAACTATTCAGAGCCTTAATTGTTAGCAGGTATGCAAAATCATAAGTAGGCTACCTCTCATTATACTAGAGAAGGTCGTGTCACAACCTTTGCAACTGTGGAAGTCAAAGTTATGTTGTAAAGGCTTTCTGTAGTGTTTGGCTAGTCTTAAAAATAAAGTTTTGTATTGGCATTGATGGATCCATCATGAAGAACCTTTAGGGGCTTATATATAAGAACTTTTATGTAATTGCTTGGGACGTTTTTGCCGGGAAAATCAAAAGGATGTGACGTGAAGTTCACACTCACTCCTGAGAGCCTCACTTCTGTTCAATCACACATAAAAATGAATGCTTATACAATGTTAAGGGTAGTGACGAAAGAGCCATTCTGTACTGTAATGTCAATGTGTCATGCAAAGAAAATGGATTAATTCGAAATATATACTTTATAATCAAACTAAATCATAATAGTGTAATTTTAATTACCTCATCTGTCAACATGATGCTGGTGAATTTATGCTTTCTTAAAGGGATAGTTCACCCAAAAATGAAAATTATCCCATAATTTACTCACCCTGAAGCCATCCTAGGTGTATATGACATTCTTCTTTCAGACGAATTCAATCGGAGTTATATTAAAAAATGTCCTGGCTCTTCCAAGCTTTATGGCAGTGAATGGCAGTCCAAAATTTGAAGCCCAAAAAAGTGCATCCATCCATTATAAAAGTAATCCACACGGCTCCGGGGGGTTAATAACAATAAGTGAATCGATGGGTTTGTGTAAGAAAAATATCCATATTTATAAAGTAAAATATCTAGCTTCTGGCGGACCACCTTCCGTATTCAACAAAGAAATTGTAATGCTTTTTTCGTAAGTTGAATACGGAAGGCAGTCCGCCGGAAGCTAGATATTTAACTTTATAACGTATCAGATATGGATATTCTTCTTACACAAACCCATCGATTCACTTCAGAAGGCCTTTATTAACCCCCCGGAGCCGTGTGGATTATTTTTATAATGGATGGATACACTTTTTTGGCCTTCAAATTTTGGGCTGCCATTCACTGCCATTATAAAGCTTGAATTTTTTAATATAACTCCGATTGTATTCGTCTGAAAGAAGAATGTCATATACACCTAGGATGGCTTCAGGGTGAGTAAATTATGGGGTAATTTTCATTTTTGGGTGAACTATCCCTTTAACTGCTGTTTTCTCACCTCTGTCATTTTTGTGGCGTGTTTATTTTGTTATTGAGAGGAAAACGCGCGGCACGAGTGCAAGCCGAGCAAGTTGCTGGCTGCACTTCACTTAACTGCCACCGGTGTTGCTAATAACAATGGTTTCTGAATTTTACATAGGCTTTATAGCCCTTTTCTGGAACCTTTCCATTGTACAAAATGTTCTTTGTAGTGGACAAAGGTTCTTCCGATTATTAAAAATTTCTTCAAAATAAGGAAAAAAAAAAAATATATATATACAGTGGGGAGAACAAGTATTTGATACACTGCCGATTTTGCAGATTTGCCCACTTACAAAGCATGTAGAGGTCTGTAATTTTTATCATAGGTACTCTTCAACTGTGAGAGACGGAATCTAAAACAAAAATCCAGAAAATCACATTGTATGATTTTTAAACATTTGATTTTTGAAACATCATTCTTTGGGGATGCTTTTCTGCAATGGGGACAGGACGACTGCACCGTGTTGAGAGGAGGATGGATGGGGCCATGTATCGCGAGATCTTGGCCAACAACCTCCTTCCCTCAGTAAGAGCATTGAAGATGGGTCGTGGCTGGGTCTTCCAGCATGACAACGACCTGAAACACACAGCCAGGGCAACTAAGGAGTGGCTCCGTAAGAAGCATCTCAAGGTCCTGGAGTGACCTAGCCAGTCTCCAGACCTGAACCCAATAGAAAATCTTTGGAGGAAGCTGAAAGTCTGTATTGCTCAGCGACAGCCCCGAAACCTGAAGGATCTGGAGAAGGTCTGTATGGAGGAGTGGGCCAAAATCCCTGCTGCAGTGTGTGCAAACCTGGTCAAGAACTACAGGAAACATACGATCTCTGTAATTGCAAACAAAGGTTTCTGTACCAAATATTAAGTTCTGCTTTTCTGATGTATCAAATACTTATGTCATGCAATAAAATGCAAATTAATTATTTAAAAATCATACAATGTGATTTTCTGGATTTTTGTTTTAGATTCCGTCACTCACAGTTGAAGAGTACCTATGATAAAAATTACAGACCTCTACATGCTTTGTAAGTGGGCAAACCTGCAAAATCGGCTGTTCTCCCCACTATATATTTTAAGAACTGTTCACTGAAAGGTTGTTTGGTTGGTTGGTCTGGTTGGTTGGCTGGTTCTAAATTAATAGTTGTGTTGTTGCTGAACTGAAGCATGTGGGTGGTAAGGTTTATGCTTTATTATGGGTGGGTGAAGCTCTCTTTCTGCGTAAAGTAAGCTACAGTATGTCTGACAGCAAATATGAAGAGCACGTCTGTTGGGTGTGACACTGTGATTAACGTTCGCCACACCCTTACTCAATAGTTTTAACATGTGTAATATGCAAAAGACAATACAAAAAACTTGATGACACAAAAATCTGCTTCAAACATTTTTTAGGGTATGCAAATACTAATATTTGCACATACTAGGTTTGGAGGAGTGCTAATACATTGATTGTATTTATTTAAGGAAACATTGATTTAATATAAGATACACTGGGAAAAAACATTTGCTACTTGCTTTATTTACTTAATTAAAATGAGCTAAAGCAAAACATTTGATCACAACTTACTTTAATTGTGGTCAATCCACTAAGATATGTTAAATTAAAGGTTGCCTTTTGTTGCATTACAGTAATTGTGGATTTTACTTCCCTGCATGTTTTGCATAGGATTGAATTTAGAGTAAAGGTTAAAATTAAGTGTTATTTATGGATTTTTAATTAAAGGCAAAGACATGTTCATGTTTAATTATGTTGGCCAATTAAACAAGTTTCTGTTGTTGAAGTTAGGTTGTATGATTTATGACCATGGTTTATACAGTCACAAATGCAGTGCAGTCACAAATTAAAAAAATGTCCATAATTATAATTGTGTTAACTCTTGCCTTAAAAAATTAAATGGATTGAAAAGCATGTACATATTCAGTTAGTTTTACTTAACCTATAATTATCTTCTTCTTTTTTTTTTTTTGTTTTTTTTTTTTGTTGCAATGACATGAAATGTAATACTTTCCATTGACTGTGTTAAACTGTATTACAGAAATAATGTTTCTCAACTACTGAAAAGGTTGCTATTTTAAGTGGTTTTCACAAAACTAGATAGATAGATAGATAGATAGATAGATAGATAGATAGATAGATAGATAGATAGATAGATAGATAGATAGATAGATAGATAGATAGATAGATAGATAGATAGATAGATAGATAGACCTTCCTTCACGTTAGCACTGTCGTTTCCACCACTAGATGGGGCAATAAATTAAAGAAAATGAATTCACCAGTTCGTGTCATATTTGTATTCACGAATTTACTGCAGTGACATTTTAAGAATGTCTAATTAAGAACGTATGCATTTTTTTTTTTTTACTCACTGCAATAAAATTGTTTTAATGTTTTATATTTTTATGCATATTGTGTTCTTAGAAGCAAATTTTCACCTGAAATGTCATTTGATAAAAATACCCATTGTTCACAAAATAAAGTTATTTCATTTGACTGGGCAGAACTGAACTCCCTACACAGGTGAAGATGTTCTCTCAGTCTCACATCTATTACCATTACAGAATCTAAGGGTGGTTCATTGTAAAGTAAATGACTTCATTTCTGCTGACACAACTAACCAGTGTCTGTCTGTGACACAGTGAAGGGAGGAGGGAAAATGTAATCTCTTACTATTCGTGTTATGTCCCCAGTCAGAGGACATTCAGTGTAGCATTGACCCTATTACATCATGTGCAGTTCCTCTCACATTATCTTTTCTCACTCTTCCTGTTTTATGGACATCCACATATTGTCTCATATACCTGCTGATCACACCAGTGGTATAGTTAAGATTTCAATGTATAATAAAGCTAACCTCGAACTCGTGTTCTTTCTTAGCTTTTCACTGGGACATTATCTATGGTGCCTTTAAGGTACTAATTTACACAATTTAATGCTAGATATGGTACAAAGATGTACTGCCTCAGTGACATGGTGTGGGTTTTAGATTATTTAGGATTATATTTTGCAAAGCAATGCTTGCATGAACCAAAACACGGTAATAACCATTTAAATATTTATGCCCATTCTGCATTGCCATGTTTTAACTGTCTGAAGATGAGGTATGTATTAATATATTTGTTTATATCATTGTCATTTGTTAAAAATGAAAATAAAAATTAAAATTAAAAATGCTCTCCCCGAGGTGACTGCACCCACCAAGACAACTGGCGATGAGAAATGTTACATCTCAAAGGAAATCAGTGCAGAATTTATATCAAGGAGAAAGGTCTTTCAGGTTACAAAGATACAAAGAGAATATGTGGAAAATCTTACTTTATCTAATGAAGTAGGTCAGGAATGGGCAGTATTTCAAAGACATTTGAAATACATATTTGAAATTTTATATATTTATATATTTTATTTTAAAAACTTTGAAAAAAATCTAATATAATTTGTATCTAGATACAAAAATTTCAAACTTAAATGTATTTTAAAAAAAATATAAAATACTTTGTGTCAGTCAGCCTCTATAAGGCAGCTGATTTCCTGTATCAATACTCCTATATTTGGAGATACCAGAGAGAACAGCTCCATCTAGCATTGGGTTAGTGGATTTTCTGTATTCCTGCAATAAAAATATGAGGTGGCTGATGTGGGCATCACTTGTTCACACAGTAGTATTAACTTGACTTGACTGTAGTGATGTAGTGATGCTAATCTCTATAGCTAGGATACTTTTCATTAGTCATTATACATATCAACAGTAAGGAAATTAATAGTCAGCAGCTACAAGCTAGTCTAACTATCATTAGTGATTTCATCTATTGTTGAGAAAACTTTGTTTGTAATTTCTTATGTCCTATTGTGCAGGAGAAGGGAAGAGGAAGGTGAAATAAAAACAAATATTTCTAAGCAGTTTTAAAATGTTCTTTGCATTCAGAATAGAAATATTTAGTGGTACTTCAGTGAACGGCCAGTTTTAAGTGCATTTTGTGTATTTTTCAAGATACAAAATACTGTATTGGTATTTTGATAGATTTTCTTCCACACAGTATTTTATTTTTGTTATATTTAAGCTGAGGTATTTTGTATTTTTATTTCAAAAACACTTGTAGTCTTTGGAAAAAAAAAAAAAACAATTTTTGTTCAAAATGTTGCTTTTTTTAATGAAACTTTCCCACACTCCATTATTGATAAAGAATGCATAAAGCTAGAATAAAACGTATTTTTGTTGGTTTGTTTAAATCAGAAGCTCTGCTTTTTCTTTTGATATATTGTATGTTTAGATAATCATACAACAAAATATTCTGGGGGCCATTAAATTTTTTAGAAAATTATCAAAAAAAAAAAAAAAAAAAAAATGCTGGCGTGGCTGGCAGGGGAAAGAGTTAATTGCGATTAAATGAAAGTATAATTTACATTTATATTAAGTGCAATTAGCTGAACTTTAGAGTGCTTTTTAGACCCACTTAAAGGGATTGTTCACCCAAAAATGAAAATTCTGTCAATTTATTCACCCTTCATATATAAGTTGTTCCAAATCTGTATACATTTCTTTGTTCTGATTTTGTTCTGCTGTCGAGCAGATCTCGGCCCCCATTGACTACCATAATATTTTTTTCCTACTATGGTAGTCAGTGGGGGGCCGAGATCTGCTTGGTTACAAATATTCTTCCAAACATCCTCCTTAACATAGTGATTGCTATCAGGATATGGGGAGACTTTCAACTAGCATAACAAAAAATGTTTCTGTAGAGAATTGCCTATTGCACCTTTAAGTACATTTTATTTGTAGTTTCATAATTATTTATCCGGTCTTTGAAATATGGTTAAAGCGTACTGACAATTAGCCTATTTATGGTAAACTAAAATATGTAATTTCTAGCTAAACTTGTATGTCTTGTATGTGAATTATGCAACTGTATGCAGTTTACATTTAAAATATATTAACTTTATATGTAATATCAGTTAAAATTTTAGAATCAACTACTTTATGCATTATGTTAGTCAGCACATCAAAGTAAGTGTACTTCTAGCACATTATTACAAAGTGCTAAGTGTGTTAAGAAACATTCATGAAAGTGAACTCTCTTTATGAGTACACTTAAGTGGTCTTTTATTTCATTAATATTAGTATCTGCAATTACATTTTAATATATATATATATATATATATATATATATATATATATATATATATATATATATATATTTATTTATACTTTGAAGATTTGAAGTATGCTACAAGTGCATATTCAATATAAACTAAGTGCACTTCATTTTCACATGGGAACACATAGGCCTACTCCCAATATTCAGTTTTTTTTTTTTTTTTTGTGGTTGATAAAATTATTTTCAATTCATGTTTTCCTTAACTCTTCAAGGTTACATCGTTACTTCTATTATATCACTGGTAAGGGTGCTTAAATGGTAATCCTATACCAGAAACAGTATGCCAGATAACATGCCGTAACATAATCCATGGAAACACATTTTGACAACAAGACTAAGGTTTTTGTGTGAGCAAATTATTTGACATAAAGGGGTTTATTTTTTTTTGCGTTAGTGACTGGCTGGCTGTGCGAAGTTCACACAAAAATGAAAGTTCTGTCATCATTTACTCGCCATAATTCCAAACCTGTATGACTTTCTTTCTTCTGCTGAACATAAAAGATGATATTTTGAAGAACACTGATATTCAAACAATATTGGTAACCAAACAGTTTTGATGAACAATGACTCAAATAGAAAAAACCTTACATGAATTAAAGATTTTGGGTAAACCTTTAAGCATGACTACTGACCAAATGAATAGGCATAAATGAAGTGAGATTATTTTATTATGTGAGAAAAGAATGTTGAGTCCTAGGAAGTTGTTTGGACAAACGATTACAATTTAGCATATATGAATTAATTGTATAATAGGCCCTACAATTAATACAGAATGCTGCTATTAACCAATCAGAATCAAGTAGCTATTCCAGAACAATCTGTAAATACAATAATCAACCACGAATAAAATATCTTATAAAATAAAATAATAAAATAACCAAATTCATGGTATTGTGAGGAAATAATAACCATACAAATTTTATGTATGATTCACCATTCCCCTAAGGAAATAATCGCCCTGGATGTTTTTTTGTAATCGTGCAGTAAATTCAAATTCTTCTGAGAGAAAGGACACGAACGTTAAAGCATCTAAACCTGCGTTATTTTCGCCCGCTCCGGTCGCGTTTCAAATGTTATCGAGTCCCCTAGCGAGAAAGCACACTGGGCGCGTTTAGAATCTTCGTTCGAACGCCCAAATAGTGTCTAGGTAGTCTGCGCACTGCGTTTTGAATCACAGCCGGTGTGTGTGCTATGGATGGGAATGTATCCCAGCATGCTTGACAGTCAGCGACATGAACAGGGAAGGATGATGAAGCTAAGATGGCAGCGCTATTAGGGGTGCTGTCTTTACGGGGTCAAGAAAAACAGCAGGAATAAACGCAAAGCGCGGACGTCAGCTCGCGCGTTTGACTTAATTCACTTCGGGCGGTTGAACGCGGTTGGACCGCCTGCAATCGAGGAAATAACGGTTGGTTTTTGAAGCGTATTTCTCAGTCGCAGCAAAGCGGCTAACCGTAAACGTCGTTTTAATTGGAGATACTCGGATGTAATTCGCCGGGCGTTTTTGCGGATTTGCGGAGCGGATATATGGGGTGTGCTCGGGAATTTTAGCTCTGTTGATTGACTTTGTAATCTAATATATGCGTTGTTCCCCTAAACGATGATGTGTGCTGCTGCGGCGGCAGCGGGTGCCGGTGGCAGCGGGATTCTGTCCTCATCCCACTCCATGGGGCTGGGTGTCAGGGTCATTCCCGGAGCTGGACACGACTTTGCATCGATTGGATCAGGGATGGGCTCCTGTCCCGTTGTGGGGGCCCGCTCGGACTGTCGGAGCCGCTACCAGCTTCTTCTCTCAGGGCGAGCACTGGCTGAGCGCTACCGGAGGATATACACCACCGCGATCAACGACAAAGAGCAGGGGCTAAACCTCGGCAGGTGGGTCTGATTTACCTGTTCGGTTCGGGATAAGAAATGGGCCGTGATGCCGTGCGGAGGGATGTGTTTGTAAACAAAACCCAGTGGGTTAAACATGAGCTCATTTGAGCCCAAACAGTAGCAGCAGCAGCAGTTTTAGCAGTTAGCATGCGGCTAACTTCCTTAGCGATAACACATTAGCGAGCGCAGCTAAAAAACTCATTTAATCTCGTACATATTAACGGAAACGCTCAGTTTGTGATGATTAGCATTTGTGCACTTTTTTAAAATGTCACTTCTGTGCTGTCACGGTTAATAATACTGTTTTGATATCTCTGCACAACCAGACTAATGTAGTCGTGCTGAATGAGTTTGATATGTATGACATAATTTAACTGGCTTTAAATGCAATGCATAGACTATGATATGTTATGCAAAGAAGGAAGAATCAAACCTGTCACCTTAAAATATGTCTACATTTAAGACTGGATTTTGACTAGTGTTGTCAGGCTTGTGAAATGTCTTATAGTACCAGTTCAGGTTGAAGCCTAGATATTATCCATTGCATGTTTAAGAGGATTATTGTTAATAACCAGCCACTTAATTTTCATAATGTGACTTGTTGAACAATATTAAAAATATCGCATATATTCAGAGCAGCGCCCGTGTCTCATTTATGCAAAGGGCTGGGTTCTGTTTTGCCTGACGTCACCCTGCTGTAGAGAGAAGCGCGCGCGCACACGCTCTCTGACGTGCTTTACCTCAGAGCAGTCTCTTATTATTGATCTTCCTGTATAAATCATTATTGTTTCTGCTCATCAGTGGTGTGCGGTTGTTTTTTAAAATGAGGAGGCAATTTTTTTAAATATGTATATCAAATATAAATTTACGTCCCTGTTAAATGTAATTTTCCTCGTTAAATAAACATTACATTAAAAAGAGAGACCAAATACAATTCTATTTTGTATTTTTACACTATGTAATGTTTTATTTATTAAAACCAAGTATACATTTCATCAAGTTAGTGTTTTTACACATTTTTACATTTATTCCGAAATAATAACTAAAGGCAGTAACAATTTAAACAATATATTTTTTTGTATAATGTTCAGCTTTTCTTTTTAATAGTCAACTTATTTTCAGCAGTCATCAAGCTTGGACACAAATATGTACCTTTAATTTCCCCAAGCTGATTGCTCACTAGTCATCATGTTTTCAGCCCATTTCAAGTTTGATTTTGACATAAAGCGGTGATATCTAAGTCGTTGAGTTGTGTACATACTTTTTAATTAGTCTTCCCATTAATGGCATCATTATCTTCATTCAGGCCGATAAGAACACGCACGGAAATGAGCTGGATTTCTCACACAAAACGATCATATCCAATCGTAACCGATCATATCCAATCATAGTGCGATGGAGGCATTGCTGCCTCTCACATGACTTTCCCCCATTCATTCACAATTACCCCCCACTAAACCCACTGCGTGTATTAGGGGGGTCTGTTATAAATCCATAGGGCTCAGAGGAGGCACGAAAGACGCGGCCTTCCGCTATAACTTCACCTGCGGGTGTCGTTGTTGGACAGTGTTACTTTATAAAAACTAGTGACATTTACACATTTTAATGTCACATTTTGTAATAGTTGTGTTGTTTTATTTTTGTAATATTGATTATTTTCTCATCCAGTTTTTTTGAGGAGACACTGCCTCCCTTGCCTCCTCGGAGGAGGAAACGCCCCTGCTGCTCATATATTTATACTTTGACCTTGTCCATAGCATAGGCTAGTGCTGGGTGGTATGACCAAAAATTTATATCACAGTATTTTTCAAAATTATACCGGTTTCGCTGTATATGACGGTATTTTTTTTTCCCCACACATGACCGGGTGTTAACCACATTTTCTACTAATTGAGAGAGGAAATACTGCAGTAGATTGACTTAGAATGCCCTATTGTACTGTCATGATGAGTGAATATTATAGAAAAAATTATTCACACTAGAATTTATACAGGTAATACAGGTTTGCAAAGCCCCACAAAATGATGCTGTGGGTAGACAACAATCAGTAATATCACTAGTCTCTGAACGACTGACACACGTCAGTTTAACACATAAAGAATAAAGACATGGTTACTTTTTTGCCCATTCTTCTTTGAATTTTCGGTCTACATCATTGCCTTCTGTGTATCAGAATAATCCATCGTGTCATCGCGTTCATGATCAGACGTACGGCTGTATCATTGTCCTTATTTGCACATATTTAATTTGAAGAAGACGTGATTAAAACGCGCACACTCCGGTCTGTATCTGATCTATTATCCATGTGGTGAGCGTTGTTAAACTCATTGCGGTGCTCCGCGCAGAAACCTCTCTCTTGCGCGCGCCACGTGTTGTTTGAATGCGATCTCAGCTGCTTTCACTACAGTGCAACAGTGAAAAGGGACCCCTCTCAAACAGTGACGCGTTGCGGCGCGTTCCGAACGTTGTTTAAGCGACATACACCGGTATTGCGGTATAATTATAATAAAAATTCATATCATAACAAAAATAAACACCGGTATTCTGTATGAACTGGTATATACCGCCCAGCACTAGCATAGACTGTAAAAAAAGATGGACAACACGCCTTCACTCTCTTCCATTGCAGTAAGTGAAGCCGCCAGTGTCCAAATATGGAGCCCGAGTCTGCGCAGTAATGAGCGCGAAGTGGAGCCGTGATATCAAGGTCCCGCCCAATCAACAACTTTTTGTGAAATAAACAGTTATGGAAATGTACAAATTAAGGTTAAAGCTCAAATCTTCTCCCGAAGTTCCCGAAAATGTCCGTTGGTGCCTCAGTGACTACTTCACTCAGAGAAGCTGTCAATCTCAGCTGTCAATCATAACGTCACATCCCCGTTTTATAGCATCAAATAACTAACTAAAACCAAACTTATTTAAAGAACGAACACTTGAACTAACATCAGTGTGATAAAAACTGCCTAAAATGACAGAAACCATCTTTGGAAAAAATGTATTTGAAGTGTAATTTGATTGTTTAGTTTGTCTATGTCTTATTACATTTCATGGAGAGGGCAGGGTTTATGACCTATACTGCATCTAGTCACCTGGGGCCGATCAAGACGCTTTGGCTTCACTTTTCAGGACTCGTGTGGCACACTTGTTCAATAGTTTATAAGCAGTTTCACAGTTACCAAAAAATCAAAGTAAATGACAAGGTAAAAATGACAGCACTTTTCATTCCGTTTTGCAGTTACCAAAAAACCTTCACATTCCTACTCTACAATTATATTCAACTCCTTAGCAAATAAAACAGTAGATTTAGATTTTTTTATTAGATTTTATTCAATAAATAAATCACTCATTATTTTTTTTATATTTACCAAATAGCTTTTTATGTATATGAAATTTAATAAGGTTAAAAATTTAATTCACACATACAACTCCAGAGTCTAGAGCTGAATGACTAGAGGTCAATAAAAAAAGATATGTGAGATTAAGGAAAAAGGAATATGAATATTGTTACTGCCTTCTCTATGCAAAATTTTCTTTGAGGTTTAATAGTCCTTTTACAAGCAGTTTTGTAGTGTACACTTGCACCATCCACTTATGACGTCACCTGCGTTGATGCAAATTGAACCATTGAACGCCCCTCCCAACCTTCAGGCTGTTAGCAGCCTCTATGCTTTCACTTTTCACTGCATAGAATCAGCTTCTGTTTTGTTTTCCATTGTTTACTGCCGTACACAAGCTCTAGCACTTCAACACAATTCCTACATAAGGTTCTACATAATAGCAGATTCAAATGGCTCTCTTGTTGAAAATGAAACTGTTATCGGCCACTGTTGCTGTTGCTGCAAGAGAGGTTTAGTTTCATTGTGTAGGGTTTGCCACTAGGGCTTAGACCAGTGTTTCTCAACCGTTGGGTCATGGAGTGTAGTCCAAGAAATAACAACAACAGCATTCTACATGTTTTTCTGATGCAAGACATTTGTTTTGACAGATGTGTGTGAAAGCTGTTAACTCTTCTGTCAGACGCAGTTTAAGTAAAGAGTGTCTGAGAAAAAAATTCTTTGTTCTGATTCAGTATCTGCTGTCAGATGAGATGTTGTCAGGCTATATGTCTTCACTGAAGTTGATAATTTGCCTGTTTAAAAATTCAAGTGCAAATAGACGAAAAAGTGCCCGGATCTCTCAGTTTGGATCTTACGCGGCGCAGCAACACTAGCTTAAGCGCACCCACGCGTCTCACAGCGCGCGAATATTCACACAAAATTATGTCAAAATGCCTGTCTTGTCAAGTAACATCGTAAACATAGTCGGTTATGTCTTTTAAATGAACGTAAACATGAAATATGCCAGTCACCGCCAGCGTTTTTGTCATTTTCACAAGTTTCATGGCCCACAGAATATCTTGTATGAATATCTGAACATGCAATATATCAAAAGAAAGAACAGACCCTCTGCTTTATTCTAGATTCATGCATTATTTTTTTATCAACACTTGAATGTGGGTAAGTTTCATGAAAAAAAGCAACATTTTGAGAAAAAAGCTGAGAAAATCGCATTTTTGTCAAAGGCTACATCCAGATCGGATTCTGAACGATGATCAAACACAGATGGAGTAGATGGAGTCCATCAACACCTCAAAGCTTCACAGTCCTATAGCTTGTCCTGGGTCGACATTTCATTCAGTAACATTTTGGCAGTTTTGATTTATATGCTGTTTATTGCTAATGATCGCATTATTTTTCAAATGCATCTGGTTATATGAGATCGCTCGTTTCTGTTTCTTCTTCGCCTGTGTTTTGATTTTGGAGATTCTGTACTCATTCAGGCGATGTGTAATAGCACCCCCTACCGTATAACAGGAAAAATATCGTCAATGGCAGGGAAGCATTTTCTCCTTTTATAGCCTACATTCTATGGTTTTCTCATAAAATACGAGATAACAGAAGACAGAAAAAAAAAATCACTCACTGCTCTTGATTGAATGACTTTAATAAGGGTTAATCTATATTTATACAGTGAAGACTATGCAGTGATATTTTACATTTGATTACTATTTCTGTACCTGAAAATCTAGTTTAGACCTACATGAAAAACCAGAAAAGAACTGTTTTTAATTTGTATGTTTGTTCTGTTGTATTTATTTGTGCTTTTGCTCGTAATTCTATTATTTGTTCTTATTTCATTACAGACTGTCTTTAACAATATTTAAAAATTTATATGAGTCAGGCTTAGGGCTGGGCGATAAAACGATAAAGATATGTATCGCGATAGACACGTAATCGATATCAATAAAAAATGTGTTCGATAAAACATTCGATTAATTTTTTTTTTTCTTCGTTGGAAGAAACAAGAGGTTGCGAAGCAAGTTTGGTTTCATTAACAAAGGCACTCACTCTCTGGTAACCTAGCAACGTAGGGAGTGACATGCTAACAGCCAATCATGTAACAGCCAATCATGTTTGGTTGCGCCATATCGTTGTCTCGTGTTGGATTCTTCAGTAACAGTCAGAACCGGCGTGGAGTGATAAGTGGAAAATGAGTGCCGCAGCGAACGGGGAAATTGTTGATAAAACAGGAAAACAATTCAGCTCGCCAGTATGGCAGTTTTTTGGATTTTATTAGTCTGACCGTAGTCAGACCAATATCGTCTGCAAATTATGCAAGACCGTCGTCCCCACCAAGACTGGTAATACCACAAACTTGTTTTTACCGCCTTAAGCCTTGTTTATACTTTCGTCTGGCTCCGCAGCTCTAGCCTCCGCTGACTGCGCGCGCGCCTCGTCCGTTTGGGGAGGTGTTTATACTCGACGCGCTCGTCGTTGTGCTATTCTTTGAAACGACATGGAGAGGTACTCTGCATCAGTGCCTTATGACAAAGCATCTCTAAACGGTACAAAGAAATAATGGAGGCACTGCACCTTAATGTTAAGAGATAAATGTTAAGTGTTCATTGTGATTTTAGACTTATGTTTACATTTTAATTATTTGAGTGTTTTCCATGGTTGTGTTGACATTTCTGCCTTTATAACTGAGGGGATTATAAACAGAGGAAGGTTAAGTTTAAAAGAAAAATGTTTAAATGTAATATATTTTTCTCCTGGTCCTTATTTTAAACAGGTCATAAAAAATATCAATAATTATCGATATCGACCGATATGAAACACTTATATCATGATACAGTTTTCAGCCATATCGCCCAGCCCTAGTTAGGCTTTTTGGAGACAACCTTATTTATTAAGTTTACATGGATCAAAAGCAACAAAAACAATAACTAGGCCTATTTTATTTTATTTATTAATTTTTTGTGGTGGGGCCAGTAAAAAATTTTGCTGGGCAAGTAAAAATTTGAACCACTGGCCCAAACGGGCCAGTAGAAAAAAATCCTTAGGCCGCGTGTCCACCAAAGCGTTTTTAGCCAGCTGAAAACGCCTTGCTGAGAGCGCTTGAGAGCGTTTTGGCAGCGCAGCATTTCTTTCAGTTGAGACTCTTTGCTTGTTATGATACGGAATATCCGCAGATGTGTTACTATTATCTCATTTCACAGATAGTTTGTTTCTGTATTGATTCTATATAAAAATGCCGATACAATGTAAAGTATTTGCTCTGGCTCTTGTTTTAAATTATTTTGTTCCGTTATTATGCTGCTTGTTTTCATCTGTTGACGTTGCACAAGCAGAATGTGGCGGTTGGTCGGTGTTGTATTTGTCCCGCCCCTCCTCTACTGTGATTGGACGGCTGGGTGAAAAGTGACAGTGATGAGCGCTGCGTTTTACTCAAAGTTGAACATTCTTCAACTCTCGGCGACCAGTAAAAAACGTTCAGCGCTTGAGCGTGAAATACTCACTCAGTGCCTCGTTACGCTCATGGCGTTCTAAAAACACGCCGCTCCCATTGAAAACAATTGGAAACAATCGCGGCCTTAGTGTTGAGCCCTGCTGCAGTATGAAGCAGAGCAGGGCCGAGTGTTGTGGGAGCGTAACGTGGCCGCTGGAGCCATTGCTAATGAGAGACGAGCACGACACATGGCTGGAGAACAGCGGAACTTTTATTATGCCACAGTCGCCGCTTCCGGTCAAGCGTATGTGGGGTAACGCAGCGCTGTTGATCATATTAGATACATTTGACTGTGTTGAAAATTATGTACTAACGTTACTCTGTGCGATCGCTCGGTGGCTGCTATGAGACACTTGTTGCACACTGCAGTAAGTTAGATCGATATTAGACATGGTAAAACATGGTACTCGCGGTAAATCAAGAAAACCAGATTTAAACAATAAGATATGTTGAGCTATATAACAGTGATTAGTTTTCTGTCTATAAATGCATCCAAACAGTTGTTCCCTTGTCTAATAAAACACATAATATATTAAAGCATCTCTGATGTTTCCATGGTTTCTACAAAATAAAACCGGAAATCGAGGGTAATGCGGGTATGATGTCATTGATAGGCGACGCACGGACATGGTCTGTGTCCTGGTAAAAAAAGGCTTATTTCTCTGGATTTAAACATTCTTGGAAACATCTGAGATAATGTAAGTACACAAGTCAACAAAATATATAACACTGTTCTGGTATTGGGATATTTTAATCCAAAAATCTTACATATTGTGCCTTTAACAAAAGCAACTGGGTCCTTGGACTGTAGGATATTATTGCTCTTAAAATCCATGCTTATTAAAAATGCATGTTAAAACAACACATTACAGGTATGACTATATATGCTGACCTATTAAGATATCTGTGATTATATGACCTCTGGACCTTTTTACTAGTATATTTTAGTAAAACCTGACAAAATCAAAAATACCAAATAGGTTAGTAGTGTCAGCCTCAGACAGCTGATTAATTAACTGACTGTCTGGTTCATACTCAGGGTGGGGTATGATTTCTGTATTTTCCAACCTTAAAAGTGTGAATTTTTTTTATGAATTTAGCCAAAGTTGTGAGAATGTGATATGGCTTTGTGCATTCATCAAATCGCAATGGTTGTGATGTAATTAATATATGAAGACTTCAGATGCAAAAACCTCTCAAGTCCGTCTGACATTTTTCTTTTAAATTAGCATTTTTATCAGGCTCCTATAAATAAGACTGAAATGCCATTTTCAAAAATGTCATTGAAAAGAGTAAAATTAAAAACATGAAAATGCTTATTTAAAAGAAAAATGTCAGATGAACCTAGAGGTTTTTGCATCTGAAGTCTTCATTATACTCTGACTCTGCATGATTCAGAGTAGTTTCATTTTCAGGTTGGATTCACAGTGAATGCTACTCTGCAAGCTTTGTGTGTTTGAGTCCGGGCTCTAGACTCATTCTTCCCACTGGTCGCTCTAGTGTGACTAACTTTCTCAGTTGGTCGCGCCGACTTACAATTTGGTCACACCCTTTTTTAATATTAATCATAATGACCTTGCATGTTGATGAATTGTTCTCTTGACTTATATATGCTGGTTTTGCACTGATGTAAAGATTGACGTGACTAAAAGCTTGATATTTGCAAAATATTTTAGTCTGAACATTGCTTCCAACAAGCATAAATTTAAAAGAAAACATTACTAAAATATTATCACACATAACATGTATAACAAAAGTAATATTTACATGGTTGTTATTAATATTAAAGTAATATTTCCATGACGACGCGTCATGAACTTCATGTGACACACCGCAGCCACAATAGCGCTGTATGGCAGATCCGCTTTTATTTTGTTTTTCCTTTTTTATTTAAAATATTCACAAACTTGCTGGCTGTGTCATCAACTACCTGATATTCCGATTCTCAAATACATGTAAGTGAGCGTGTTTTGTTGTTGACAAATATAATGATCATATTAGTTGATCTATAATGTATGATTGGCGTTGCCATGGTAGTTTGCGCCGCAGTTTAGAGAATCGGATCTGTCAGATTTGCAACACGTCAATTCATCCACTTCTCCTGAAATACATGAAAGTAAGTGGCCAGTAAAGTGGGAGAAGAATATAGTAAACTTTATAGTTACTTACACAATATGTATCTGATATGAATTTATCACGTCGCCAATGCATTGTTATTGCCGCTTCCATAGACATCACTGTGTATTTCACAAACATAAATGTATTATTTTGCTACTACTTGTGTAGGCTATTTAAATGTGTGAAATGTAAAATAAACCTTATGTTGCTGAAAACACTGAATAGTTGTCATCAAGCACTGAGCGTGTCCGTCTCTGGCTCAGCGCCAGCCAAAGCGCAAAAGCATTGTGCACTCGCACCAATGCGACTGTGTGAAATTTTAAATCACACATTATCAAAAAATTTACGCATTTGCGACCATTTTGGTCGCAGTCTAGAGCCCTGGTTTGAGTCGCTTATAATTTGCTGATCACATGCCTGCACACTACCAAACATTTTTCAAAAACCAGCAGTTCCAAAGTGATTAACTTCCACACATTTTCCTTTTATCAAGTTGCAAATTCCATCAGAGAATAAAATTGATTACAATGTACTGGATTGATGCACTACACATTTTTGGACCAACGGTGCTGTACAGTTATTTTTGAAAAAATGTTTTTCACTGGTGGTGTTTTCATTTGATTGTTACTGTAACAGATAAATCCATCTCCATGCTCCTGTTCAGCATATAAAAACAAAACAAACTGTGTGGTCAACTTCCATGTGTTTAGGCCCGTTCACATGTCAAGAACATTAACTAAAGAAAGCGATTACTATATTAGCGTCCACACCAAGGCACGATAAAGTTCAGTTTATTATAGGGTACTATGGGGCTAAAGGCGCACCGGGGTAAAAGGCGCCTTTGATTTTATTTTCCTCTAAACCACTAGATGGCACAAAAAATTGCCGCAGCACTTTCCAAAACATCTGCTTTTCAAGATGCATGTGGAAATTTGGCTGATCCTTCACGTGATCGCAGGCAGCAGCGCAAAGTTGATTCTGCCCGAATTTGATAATATTTGATGTTTTTTTAAATGTTGTAGATTTAAGTAGCAAATGAGAATCGCTAAAATTATTGAATATATTTAGAGACAAAGGTCGTCTTAATGATTTTCAGTTTTGTTCAAGGTAATTAAAGCAACAGTTTTTCAATAATGGAAGAATATGTAAAAGTATGGAAATTGGGGTAAAAAGCGCCCCTGCTGTTGGGACGAAAGGCACAATAATTAACATGATGATAAAGAGCTGGCTGACTTCCATTTGTTGACATCATATTTAACAATATGATATTAATCATATAATAAAATATCATTTGTTACTACTGTAAATCTATAGTCAATTATTATGGGATCTCCTTCAATGCTTTCAGAATATTTACTTTTTAAAATAATTTTGTTTCTGTATTTTTAAAATATATTTTTATATTAACATATTTTAATGACAGTATATTTATTGAACAAAATTAATTCTTTTATTTATGAAAATAAACAGAAAATAGTACAAACTTTGCCAATGTGATTGTTTTGAACAAGTATTAACAGACATCATGCAAAACATATTATTTTAGCTAAAGTGTTTGTGTAAATAGTGTGCCTTTTGCCCCATGCTGGTGAGCCTTGCCACCTCATACATTTATAAGATTTTTAAACAAAATAGACCACTTTTATGATTTATTTTCACACAAAATCTGTTGCTCCATCAATGTTCAATACAAACATATATATTTTTTTCTGCAATCATACACTATGGGAGTAGTGAAAAGCACATTTTTCTTCTTTAAGGTGTGCCTTTAGCCCCGTTGTACCCTAAGCGTGCGGCCGTGCGCAACAGTTTTGTTCAGGATAGTTCACTCAAAAATGAAGATTACCCACCCTCAAGTTGTTCCAAACCTCTATGAATTTCTTTCTTCTGTTGAACACAAAATAAGATATTTCAAAGAATGTTGGTAACCAGACAGTTGACGGTAGCCATTGACTTCTATAGTAGAAAAAAAAATGCTATGGAAGTCAAAGGCTATTAGCCGTCAATTGTCTGGTTACCAACACTCTTCAAAATATCTTCTTTTGTGCTCAACATCCCTTCGAGTTCTCACGGGTTCTTTAAAGCAGGACAGATTCTGATTGGCTGTCAACGTTTTTATCTTTTAACATCTGGAAAAAATCGTTGTGAAAGTGACTCCAGTGATATTGTTTCTCTGTGCCGTTATCGTTTTAGTTGTGGTGTGAGCTGTGCTATTCTTTTACAGAACGATTTTTAAAATATCTTTAATATTGTTCTTTGTGTGAGTAGGCCTTTAAACAAACTCTTCCTCCATAAGCTGGCTATTCTTGGCCAGAATAAGCTACAGTGTGGAAAAGACTGTCATTTGTTTGTTATTATCTAGATAGACCTTTGTATTAAGTTGATTAATGATAGTTGACACTGCAAACCCAGATCTAACATGTGCCAATATTTTCCAGGGGAAAGAAAGCTTTGAGCAAGAAGAAACTAAAAAGGCGGCAAAAAGTCAAATCAAAAGTGAAAACAAGAACAAAGGTAAGATTGTGAATCCGTCTTTGATTACTGTAAGATTCATTGCTACACATTTGCTGCCTCATTTAGACACTAAAGTTATATTGTTTTAAAGCCCTTTTTGGTGCATAATTTCCATATTCACATTTGAATTTTGAAGACGTATGCTTCCATAGACTTCTGCTGGATCTGTCTGTATTTCATTGTTAGTCTCTCACAATGCATAAAGATTCATGTCATCTGAAAAACTGTAAACTTCTTTCCCATCAATATATCATCTTTAACATCAGATAACAATGATTCTGTTCCCACATTTGTTTAGATCTTCGATCAGGATTTTCTGTTTGGCCATTTTAGTGCAATTCTTAATTCTCTTAAGATATCTTTATTTATAATAGTAGTTTTGACACAGATCTCAATACAGCAGCACATATGAATACATATTTATACATACATATTTTCATGCTTTTAGTAATCACAGTTGAGAAGATACCAGTAAACACTCACACATCCTGGAAAATGCGGGAGTGGCGAGGTCACGATTGGTTGTTGCATGGCGACCCATGTGTTGCACGTTTCCATGGCAACAGCTTCCTCCATCTCCTGCAATGAGCACCTATGGAGTGCCTGGCAGCAGGGTTTGTCTCGCTATGTCTATAGCGTTTACCAGCGCTCAGAAAATAGGCAGAGACCCAAAATGTCCTGTATTGGATATTGTGTATTGTCTTCCCATTACCCAAAGCATGTGTGGGGGTTAATGCCTGATTGTGTTTGGATATCCTTTCCCAGGCACTCTGTTTTCCCTAGTGGATGCGAGTGCTTCACAGGCAGGGGTAAGAGAGAATAATGTGATTGTAGATAGTGGAGAGGGGAATATGCAGTAATAATCCTCCACCCTAAAACCCTGCTGGCTAAGGAGTAAGAGCTCATTTATATTTCTCCTTCTCTGCCACAGCCACCTTAAAAGGAGCTCCGTGCCTTTGTTTGCTTACAAACAGATGGGTGGAGTTCCTCCAGCAGGGAAGGCTCGGCTTCAAGACATACTGCTGAAGTGTCTGTCAGTGTTGAAGCACTTCAGCTTGCTTTGTTTGATGGATCAGAATGGGAATCCATGAGTTTACCGGCCTTCTGCTTTGACTCCATTCCTTATCTGTGATATTACACAATCCTAAAACTGGCCGATCCAGCCAAAAAATGTAATCTCAATACAGGGCTCCAGAAAAACCAATTAAGGAGCTATTGGCTCCTATAAGGAAAAAAATTGGCGGCAAATAATTTTTTAGGTACCACTAGGGTTGTAACGGTATGAGATTTTCATGGTATGATAACGGTCTCAGAAAATATCACGGTTTCACTTTATACAGTATTAAATTATTAATTATTATCATCAGTTAAATGAATGAAAACAGGTTTTTTTGGTTGAACAAATGCTTTATTACAGGGGTCGGCAACCTATGGCATGGTAATCGCTGGTACGTGAGCAAAAGCGAGAGAAGAGGTGTATGTATTTCATTCAGATAAAGTACCTCATACCTACATAAAGATCTACATTTTGAGGTAATCATTCCTCATAGTACAAGTAAGGCAAAGCAGACGCACACCTTTTGAGGTGCAAGTTGAGGGAAAAACTTGAATTAAAGGAGAACAACTGCACACTCTCTTAAGCATAGGCTATTTATTTACCAACGTTTCGGCTAGTAGCCGAAATAGTCACACAGTAGTCATTCCTCATAGCAACATAGTAGCCATTCCTCATAGTAACACAGCTTGTTTTGTTTAAGTTAGGGGTTCTAAATACTATTAAAGTGTGAGAATTAAACTGCGCAAGTCAATGAAAGCGACCAGCTCTGATAAAACATGAGCGTGACCACTGCGCATCACGCGCACACAAGCTACTGACTGACAGCTTACAGCTTGTTCTGCTGTACATAGTCAATGCTATACATTTCAGAGATATTCAATCAAGTTTATTGAGCCCTATTAAACATTCCACACACATACCTGGTCACTTCACGTGTTTCCTCTGATCGGATAGCTATCCAATCATAAAAAGACCAAAAAGAGAGGGCAATTTTTTTCGCATTCCAGATGAAACTGGACAAAATGCATCTGATGTTAAAGCCACATATGTAAATTTTACTCCGAAAATGTCCAACCTGGGGTTGGGACGATTACCTGTTTCACGATAAGCCACGATAAAATGTACTGATGGTAAGTATTATCGTTTACAATTTAATTATCATTAAAACCATGTTTGATTATCGCGATTTTGAAAACTCGCGGTAGATCCTGTCCAGTTAGCATCAGTCTGACGCAGACGCAGCGTGCAACGTTGTTTTTTGAACGAGAAGAAATGGCGGAAGGCAGTGACAGCGCTCAAGAGATTTTTCAGCCTTCTAAAAGGACCAAATCTGAGGTGTGGTCATATTTTGGCTTTTACAAAAGTCCTGAGGGAAACTTAATCGAGGATGGTCAACCTGTCTGCAGAGCATGCAAAAAGAAAGTCACTGCAGTAGGGGGAAACGCTTTAAATCTGCCGAGTCGTCTACGTGACCATCACACGCTGTTGTATAGCGAATGCAAGGCAAGTTAACTTTGACCTCAATACCAAAACTACGTCTGGGAAATAATTGGACACAAAATGTTGTTTTGAGTTGAAATATTTTATCTCACTCACTTGAAATTAACGTGAAGCTTCCGCAAAGAAAAGTTTGCAGCAAGTGGCTTTGAGCCAAAGACGAACAAACAAGTTCAAACAAGACTATTAAGGGTGACATTTAAGGGATAATAATGTATATTCATTGTACACTTATTTCACAGATTTTTTTTACCACATAAATAATTACAGGGACATATTGAATCGAGATTGTTTTAAATCGTACCCGTTTATAAATCCATTTTGTACAGTGTACAAAACAATCGTCCAAACAAGATGATCACAACAATATTATAGTAGTATTAATAGTAAAGTCCTCTGATTTCATTTTTAATACAATCAAAAACAGAGACGCAAGACGGCAAGTTGCATTAATGCAACATTAATGTATTAATGTGATATGGATGTGCGCTGTGTTATAATGCGTTGCTATTGACGACAGTCATTATAAGAAAGGAAATGCCACAGAATAGAATCTTGCTTAAAAAGTGCATTGAGCTGCTTGTTTTATTTGTTGTATGTTGATTTTCAAATATAAAACTTGTTGAAATGTTTTCAGTGTGTGCATCAGTTCTTTTTGGTCACTATAATTGTGATATGAAATTTTCATACCGTCCCATCCCTAGTTCAACCAAAAATGAAAATTCTCTTATAAATTACTCACCCTCATGTCGTTCCAAACCCGAAAGACCTTCGTTCATCTTCGGAACACAAATGAAGACAAGAAGAGATTCTTGAATAAAGTCGTTATTTTTGTTTGTTTTTTGCGCACAGAAAGTATTCTCGTTGCTTCATAAAATTAATGTTGAACCACTGTAGTCACATGGACTATTTTAACAATGTCTTTCCTACCTTTCTGGACCCTGAAAGTGTTAATTAAATTGCTGTCTATGAGCTCTCAGATTTCATCAAAAATATCTTCATTTGTGTTCCAACGGTCTTACGGGTTTGGAACAACATGAGGGTGAGTAATTCATGACAGAATTTTCATTTTTGGGTGAACTAACACCCAACTAACACCCGATGTGCAAACTGCTGCAAATGAATCTGAAAGTTCAGAGTCTCATCCTGAAGCTCAACACACAGTCGTCTTCATCAGAAGTGGTGACACTAAATTATCTTACCAGTGCTTATGCCGCTCTTTCTCCAATTGTGGTCTTTGATCTTGAAATCAGCTGATGATAAATAAAATGAAGCTCATATCTTGCTTTATTTGACGTGAACTCTGTTGAATTTGCATATAGCTTCTCGTGTTAAGATCACGGCTCTGATTATCTCAGAAACTTAAAAATGGCTCTTCATGACAAAAAGGTTGCCGACCCCTGCTTTATTATAAAAACCTTGAAACCATTTTTTGTTTATTCAAATTTCAATAATCAAAAACATGTCTAATCAATTAAATTTAACAATTGATTATTGGTTAGATTAACAACTTATTTTTATCATTAATCATTTATTTAAAAAGAAAAAATGTCTATTTTCACTTAAAGTGGGAACTGAAATTTTTTTCTAACTTTCTGCACTTTTACTGGAGTCATTGACATGAAAAGACGATTCTCTGTGTCTCCGTCTCTCGTGCTGGCCTGGCACAGTGGAAGACTTCTTTTTTTTTTATTAGCAGATGTGCCGTCAGCGTTGGTGTTCGACAGAGATGAGCATTGTTTGAAAAAGTCTATTTTTCGTTTTGAAAGTTTTCTGACACGTCTCATTTTATTATGTCATTTTATTATGGTTTGTACTTAAACCATTTTCCGATGCCACCCCTCTAGTATATCATAAACGTGTAACTACACTCAAAAAAATTATTCTAGCTGTTTGCTCAGTTTATTTAAATGAAATAAGCTGAAAGAACACAAATCTTTAGTTTTTTTACTTAATTGCCATTTTACTCAATTTTATTACGTTAAATGAAACCTAAACCATTTGTGTTGGGACTACTTGAATCATTTATGTTGCACTGACTGAACTGGGCAGTGTATTTCTAGTTCCCAACATGCTTTGCATAGGGATGGATCAGGAGAGTAAATGTTGAAATTAAGTGCTGTTTAATGTGTTTTTTAGTAAAGGGAAAGACCTGTTAAAGTTTGATGTTATATTTGACATTTAAAAGTTGTGTTATGTTGTGTCGATTTTTTTAGGTTACCATTATCGTGAAGTGTAGACCTTGTGGCCTTAGGCTATGCTGTTCTCAATGAGCTGTAACTTTGCTAATGCCAGGGATGAGAAATGTTTTACTTCATCATTACTTGCATGCTACAAATGTTACACTTAGCATGTGAACAAGTGTTGTGTTGACTATTAGTTTTTATAGAAATAAAGAAAATAAATTTGTTTGACACAGTTCCCACAGTCTAAATATGGTCATCAGTTCTACCCATCTTTATCCTACTTTATCTAGCTGGAATGACATGATTTTTTTTTTTTAGTAGTCTTGACTAAATGAATTTAAGTTCATACAACAAGATTACAACAAATCATTTCAAACCAATTAGATTTTGTTGGAAAAATGTAATTCAATTTCGTGGAAAAGTTTTCCTTAATTTAATTAAGTTGGTTCAACAGCTTGTTTTTTTGAGTGTAGTTGAATAATGGGTTAAATGAACGACTACTAGTCAATTAGTAAAATCTTAAGTCAGGGCCAGCCCTACTTTCACCAATGTGAAAGCCAGTATAACTATGCATAGTTGCAACATTGACCTACTTTTTTAAAGAATTTTATTTATAAATAAATGCCATGCAGGAATCATTTAATTAATTAAAATATTTGAACCGAATCATGGAAATATACTTCTTTACGTTGCTGTTTTATTACTTTTAATATGCTAGATGACTTAAAATAAAAAGAATCTTAAAATCATTGATATTGTCATGATGTTGCTTAATTTTATGTCATCACCAGTATTATCATGAAAATATTGTGAATATTTGATAAAATATCCATCCCTAACTTATAATGAAACGTTTGTAGCATTTATACTTACACAGGTGATAATCTCAAAACTAGCTAATCTCATTTCACCAGCATTTCTTGTAAACTGATATTATTTAGCTCTTGACCTTTCAGAGCAACAGTAGTGGGACTTGTGGGTAAATTGTATATAGTATGAGTCATGTACCTTTGAACAGTCAACTGGCTTTTCACATTCTAAATACAACCTTCAGGCCCCTCTGTGTTTTATTTAGCTAAGTTCTTGCCCCATGGGTTGCTTCTTGTTACAACTGTAAGTCACCAATTGTTGCTTGCAAACAATTGGTGAATAGCACAGTGCAGCACAGGTCTGTGGGCACAATCTACACATCGTGTGCCCACATTGTGTTACATGCTATGATTGATATCACCACAGCGAGATTCATAATTCTCACCCCCTTTACTGACATAGTCATTGTAGTATCAATCAAATTTGCCACAGAAACAAATGGATCAAATTTTCTTCATACCATCTGGCTAATAAAGAACAGGTGTATTAGGTTTGGTGCTAAAGTTGTTGAATTTTCAAGTGTTACAGAGCTGCAACTTATGAATGACTTGCTTTGAGTCATTAAGTGTAGAATCAATTTATGAATCCTTTTTGGTATTAAGTGTGAAGAAATGGTAAAGTTTGTCCACCAAAACAGTGTCTTTGATAAAATGGAAACTCCTTATGCTGTTCAAAGTACATTATTTTTCTTTCTTGAGGTAGCAGTTAACCACAACTGATGTGGTCATTTGAAACATCCCGTTCTGTTTCAGGCTTATATACTAGACTTTGTTGTCTGTTCTTTGGCTATTAGGTCTATGTTCTGTATTCGCACAGCTACAAAGGAACATCTCTTTTCCTTACATTGCTCAATTATGGTTTTGTTGAAGGTTGCTCTTCCAAGTGCTTGTTATGTCCCTTGGTTACTTGCTCAGTATGTGGATGATTGCATTATCGAATGAACAAATGTCATTGGAGTCTGAGGGAAAAAAAACTGCAGAAGTACTTCTGTCGCTTGTTCTCAGGGCTGTTATCTGAGGCTAGTGTCTTTTTATTGCAATTTTCAGTCTTAAGCGCTATCAATCGATTAAAATAAATTAACTAATTAATCGCACATTTTTTTGTACTTAACATAGGCCTACATAGAGCTAAACCGGATCGAACTTCTAAGCAATAAACATACCGCATAATCTTCATTCGGATTCCAATATTATGAATGCATGGATGAACTTTATTTTTAATGAATATCCAGCTCACGTGGGGAAGACATTGCGCGTTTGTTCCTTCATTTCACCACAGATTCATTTGTAAACAAGAGACTGGATTTGCAGACAGGATGAGATTACATGAATGAATGAAGCATGTTTTTTTATATGTGATAGTATTGCATTGTTACAGATCGTTTGATATCTATTGATTATGTGTACATGTCTAACTGAACATACCTTAGCACGCTGTCAAAGGCTGAAGAATCCTTTATTTGTGGTGTTGTTGGTTCATTGCGATTCGGGATCAGACTCGGACATGTATGGGCCAGTGCTCGCAAAGCCCAACGTCCCGGGGCTATGTGTTTTCCAGATGGGCTACCAAAATGTAAGCCTGGCCTGCTGACGGGCTATCTTAAATAGTGAAATAACATTCCTTTCTTGATGTGCGTTGTTCACTCTCTTGACTTGATATTTGAAGGTTTTGAACATGCTGATTTGTCTGACTCTGCAGTGAGGCTTGGGCGTACGTGCGTGTGCGTGCGTGTGTGTGTACGGTTTGTGGTTATATCCACCGATCGGGCGGGCCAAGTAATAAAAAAAAAAACATTCCAATCAATCGCGGGTGGATGAGAGATAAATCATTGTGTTTGTTTGATAAAGACGTTTTGCGAGCCCTGTGGGCAATTCATTCCGGCTGCCGTTTTCCCACACACTTTCAAAACAATTCCCACATGTACTGACAGGGGAGCTGAAGCTCATTAAATATGCAAATCTTATCCAATCCTATCCGTGGGCGTTTACTTTCAAGTCTTCAGTGCGGCACGCCCATAAAAACCGAGCGTTCCAGGAGAGAGCCTCAAAACCAGGGTAGAAAATCCTATTACTTATTCATTATGATGTTTTTGAATGTAAAAACCACGCGAACATAAGTTGACCTCAGACAACCGTATAAAAAAATAAAAAAAGCCAGTTCATGACACCTTTAAAGCATTTGCATGAATAAGAGCATGATCATATAATGTAACGCATGCCAAAGGATGATAGAAAAAACGGATGCTGCGTTAATTGCTTTAAAAAATTTTAACGTGTTAAACTGAAAAAATTCATTGCGTGCATTAACGCGCTAATTTTGACAGCACTAATATATACGCTGAACAAAATTCTAAACGCAACACTTTTGTTTTTGCCCCCATTTTTCATGAGCTGAACTCAAAGATCTAAGACTTTTTCTATGTACACAAAAGGCCTATTTCTCTCAAATATTGTTCACAAATCTGTCTAAATCTGTGTTAGTGAGCATTTTTCCGTTGCCGAGATAATCCTTCCACCTCACAGGTGTGGCATATCAAGATGCTGATTAGACAGCATGATTATTGCACAGGTGTGCCTTAGGCTGGCCACAATAAAAGGCCACTCTAAAATGTGCAGTTTTACTGTATTGGGGGGGTCCGGGGGGGGTCCAAAAAAAAGTCAATATCTGGTGCGACCACCATTTGCCTCACGCAGTGCAACACATCTCCTTTGCATAGAGTTGATCAGGTTGTTGATTGTGGCCTGTGGAATGTTGGTCCACTCCTCTTCAATGGCTGTGCGAAGTTGCTGGATATTGGCAGGAATTGGAACACACTGTCGTATACGCCAATCCAGAGCATCCCAAACATGCTCAATGGGTGACCTGTCCGGTGAGTATGCTGGCCATGAAAGAATTGGGATGTTTTCAGCTTCCAGGAATTGTGTACAGATCCTTGCAACATGGGGCCGTGCATCATCATGCTGCAACTATCGGTTCGCATAACCAAAGAATTTCTGCACAAACTGTCAGAAACCGTCTCAGGGAAGCTCATCTGCATGCTTGTCGTCCTCATCGGGGTCTCGACCTGACTGCTGTTCGTCGTCGTAACCGACTTGAGTGGGCAAATGCTCACATTTGATGGCGTCTGGCACTTTGGAGAGGTGTTCTCTTCACGGATGAATCCCGGTTTTCACTGTACAGGGCAGATGGAAGACAGCGTGTATGGCGTCATGTGAGTGAGCGGTTTGCTGATGTCAAAGTTGTGGATCGAGTGGCCCATGGTGGCGGTGGGGTTATGGTATGGGCAGACGTATGTTATGGACAACGAACACAGGTGCATTTTATTGATGGCAATTTGAATGCACAGAGATACCGTGACGAGATCCTGAGGCCCATTGTTGTGCCATTCATCCACGACCATCACCTCATGTTGCAGCATTATAATGCACGGCCCCATGTTGCAAGGATCTGTACACAATTCCTGGAAGCTGAAAACATCCCAGTTCTTGCATGGCCAGCATACTCACCGGACATGTCACCCATTGAGCATTTTTTGAATGCCCTGGATCGGCGTATACAACAGCGTAAACACAGTCCGTTATGTTTTAAGTGACCGTAAAGAGTTGAGAAAGAAAGCGCATATCTAACAGTATAATAGGTCTGAATATTAAGTCTTAAAGTGACAGCAGCCTAATAACCTGCTGCCAAATTATGCGATAACATTAAACATTTCTATATGGAAGTTTTTTCCCTATGGTATCAGTGTCAAAATTGTGGCCAGTGAAAATGCTGAGTGGCTAGTAACTTTGGAAAACCACTAGCCACAGTGGCTGGTGAATAAACATCATAACGTTTTTTTTTTTTTTTTTTTTAAATAGAGGAACAATATACAGTGATAATTATCATATCAGGGCTTGACAATAAAGGGTTAGTTCACCCAAAAATGAAAATGGTACCTTAGATGTATATGCTGATCTTCTCAATCACGTGACCACGAACAGCATTTAGATCTAGTGAAAAGCATTTTGGTGAATTCGGTGCAGTTACACAAACCATACAAATCATGAGTTAAACTAAGTTAGATGAAACTGCGCTGATGTTCTCAACACTGACACAGAAAACAGGAGAAACTTTGAGCCACAACAATCCAGTTAGAAGGCTTTTCAATCCACAAATCAGCATTTACCATGGATTTACTTTAGTAGCATGTTATTGTGGCAGAAATGTGGGATATTCATATCAAATTTTATTATATTATTAATTTAGACATTAACTGTATTAACAGAGTAATGTAATATATTTACAGTATTTTTTGTTAAGCTATAGCAGTTTTTGTGCATTTGTATTATACTAAATGTCTTTAGGCTACTGATTTTCATAAATACCATAGAAATAGTATGGTTACTTTTTACCATGTTAGTGAGGTGCAGTACGTGGTTTTACCTGTTTTATGGTTTTACAGATTAAACCTTGCTCTAGCCTATATATTATATTGATTAATTTCAGCACATCATTTCCACTCTGTTTTAAACGCTGTTCTTGTATTCAAATTAAGCGTGGTCAGCTGCTGCGCATGTGCTGTGGAATTTTACCCTTTAAAAATTAGGTTGTTACCATTTTTACAGATTATAACCTCAATAGTGTGAAACGCTCACACTATTGAGCCCTGATTATTATATATTAAAAGAATGAACTCATTAGAATAACTCGATAGAAAAGACCATGTTATCTTGTCCTTGTCCATTGCTCCATTTTGTCGCTGTAGGTTTGCTTCACCACTGTACTGTGGAGCAGGAAACTGGCTTCATTTACATAGTTTGAATTGTTGGTTTTTCTGGGGCTCCTCTGTACCTACAGTGGGGAGAACAAGTATTTGATACACTGCCGATTTTGCAGGTTTGCCCACTTACAAAGCATGTAGAAGTCTGTAATTTTGATCATAGGTACACTTCAACTGTGAGTGACGGAATCTAAAACAAAAATCCAGAAAATCACATTGTATGATTTTTAAGTATTTAATTTTAAGTAATTAAAAGTATTTGATACATCAGAAAAGCAGAACTTAATATTTGGTACAGAAACCTTTGTTTGCAATTACAGAGATCATACGTTTCCTGTAGTTCTTGACCAGGTTTGCAGCAGGGATTTTGTCCCACTCCTCCATACAGACCTTCTCCGATCCTTCGGGTTTCGGGGGTTGTCGCTGGGCAATACGGACTTTCAGCTCCCTCCAAAGATTTTCTATTGGGTTCAGGTCTGGAGACTGGCTAGGCCACTCCAGGACCTTGAGATGCTTCTCACGGAGCCACTCCTTAGTTGCCCTGGCTGTGTGTTTCGGGTCGTTGTCATGCTGGAAGACCCAGCCACGACCCATCTTCAATGCTCTTACTGAGGGAAGGAGGTTGTTGGCCAAGATCCATGGCCCCATCCATCCTCCCCTCAATACGGTGCAGTCGTCCTGTCCCCTTTGCAGAAAAGCATCCCCAAAGAATGATGTTTCCACCTCCATGCTTCACGGTTGGGATGGTGTTCTTGGGGTTGTACTCATCCTTCTTCTTTCTCCAAACACGGCGAGTGGAGTTTAGACCAAAAAGCTCTATTTTTGCCTCATCAAACCACATGACCTTCTCCCATTCCTCCTCTGGATCATCCAGATGGTCATTGGCAAACTTCAGACGGGCCTGGACATGCGCTGGCTTGAGCAGGGGGACCTTGCGTGTGCTGCAGGATTTTAATCCATGACGCCGTAGTGTGTTACTAATGGTTTTCTTTGCGACTATGGTCCCAGCTCTCTTCAGGTCATTGACCAGGTCCTGCCGTGTATTTCTGAGCTGATCCCTCACCTTCCTCATGATCATTGATGCCCCACGAGGTGAGATCTTGCATGGTGCCCCAGACCGAGGGAGATTGACCGTCATCTTGAACTTCTTCAATTTTCTAATAATTGCGCCAACAGTTGCCTTCTCACCAAGCTGCTTGCCTATTGTCCTGTAGCCCATCCCAGCCTTGTGCAGGTCTACAATTTTATCCCTGATGTCCTTATACAGCTCTCTGGTCTTGGCCATTGTGGAGAGGTTGGAGTCTGTTTGATTGAGTGTGTGGACAGGTGTCTTTTATACAGGTAACGAGTTCAAACAGGTGCAGTTAATACAGGGAATGAGTGGAGAACAGGAGGGCTTCTTAAAGAAAAACTAACAGGTCTGTGAGAGTGGTAGGTGATCAAATACTTATGTCATGCAATAAAATGCAAATTAATTATTTAAAAATCATACAATGTGATTTTCTGGATTTTTGTTTTAGATTCCATCTCTCACAGTTGAAGTGTACCTATGATAAAAATTACAGTCCTCTACATGCTTTGTAAGTAGGAAAACCTGCAAAATTGGCAGTGTATCAAATACTTGTTCTCCCCACTGTAAATGACTAATACAATAATAAAGTGGAGGCAGAACAGTCTGTGTTTGCTGAATGAATGTAAATCTTTTTTTCTCATTTAAACTATAAACCTATATGATTTACTTCAGTGAGCTTCACATTCATTTACTGCCAAAGTGGGGCATCGCAAATCTGGGACGTTGTATAGGAGAGCAAAGTCAGAGGCAGTCGGGTGTTCTGTCAGCCCTGCTCCGTTCTCAGTCAGTGAGTGTGACACACCTATGACTTATGAGGACAAGATTTCAGAAGCAAAGAGATGTTAGTAGGGTAACACCTTAACCAAGCTGTTCTTTCTTTGCAACACTGATAGCAAATCACAGGAATTGTATTGGGCTGCTAGGCATGGCTCATAGATGTGTGGCTTCCTAATGACTTCAGAAGTCTGATGTCATTGTGCCAAACACAGGGGGGTAGATTTCTCTGTGGTGTCCGCCTAAAAATGAATGACCTTCTCTGCATTACGTCATCCTTTATTATTGGCAGATAGACAAATATGAAGACAAATTCATGAGTTAAGCCTATCGGGATGGGTTGAAGAATGGGTCAATAAAACATTAGCTGTATTATAGGGATGGATGATATGATGGTATATGGTACAATTTTGCTGTACTGTTTATACTGCGGTGGATGTATCCATGCGGTTATCAGTGGTCGGAACTGCTTTGCGTTATTTACAGGTGATAGCAATGAAGAATGTGTGATGTTAGTCACTATTTGAAGAGGAAATTACATTGTCTGCAACAAATTGGCTCACTACAATATTCAACTGATGTGAGGTTAGAGTGTGTGTGTATTGGCTTTTTTTTTTTACTGCATTTTCAAACATAACTCTATTCAAAATCTGTCTGGTTTACAATATTATTTCTATTTTTATTTCTGTAATTTATATTTTTAAAATATATAATTAAATTTATTTAAAAATTCAAAATGTATATAATATTTTGTTTTAAATTTTAGATTTGATAAAAAATTTGGGTCATAATAAATAAACGTTGTGCTTCAGATCTTAAAGTGACAAGCAGCCTAATAAACCTGCTGTTGTTTCCTTCACTAAGGGAAAATCACTCACTGTCCTTGACTGAAAAGCTTTTGTAGCTTTAATAAGGATTAATCTATATTTAATTTATAATTTATACAGTGAAGACTGTGAAGTGTTTAATAGCTTTATATTTCCTACCTGTTAGACCTACCTACAAATCTTAAAGCACTGTTTATATGGGCCAAAAACAATGAAAACAATAACCTTTTGTGCATTTTGACAAGGCAAGTAAAAATCTGAACTGGTCTGACTAGGCCAATAGAAAAAATTGAGCCCTGAATTATTGAAGGGCAGGTAAATGTGACATTTATTATAATAAGTTTATGTGAAGATTATTTTAAGTTCACTTAAATTAAAAGTTGTTATATTTTTAAAGCCTAAAATAAATGTTAAAATTTATAGCTTTCAATTATACTGTAATGTTGAATGGCTATCATTAATGGCTAAAATTGAGAAATAAAATCAATTTCATAGAGACATCAGTAGCAGCATTGGTATTGGTGATACTGGCCTTTCATAAAAAAGATGCCATTAAACAAAATATATCTACATTATAGGCTACTGTCTTTTGTTTCTACATTAATTTGGAGATTCAATGTAAACTTATTACGATATATATAAATATATTAAAAACTTTAATGGTAAGTGCGATTAATCACGATGAATTACAGAAAAATGTGTGATTAATTAGTAATTTTTTTTATCGATTGACAGCACTATAATAAATAAAAGTAATATTTATTTTTTAAAATATGGTTTATACCTTTTCTGTATTTTTCTGTATTTAAAATATAGTATTTATTGTATATGTCTTTAATAAATAATACTTAATATAAAGTCTTTGGTCATGCAGGCTACCCCTAATACATAAAATTATTTACTTGTAATATTAAAGTAATCACTACTAATCAGTATTACCTAGATGATAATGAAAGTGTGATGTTTTTGTTTTATTTTGTGTATATGTAGATCTATAAACAGTAGCATTTCTCATTGCCTTATAAAAAAGTACCGTGTTCCCTAAGACCTGTTGTAGTACTACATGCATCCTCCCTCCCCTTGTGTATCGCTCCTAATTCTTTATGTATTTTTATCGTCTGGCAGACAGAGACTCTGGATGGGGCCTTTCCAGTGCCTGACATCAAACTCCACAGCAACCCCTCTGCATTCAACGTCTACTGTAATGTACGGCACAGTGTGCTGGACTGGCAGCAGAAGGAAGCCGTTTTGGCCCTGGCCTCCCGGAGCTCTGTGCAGAGCGGCGACTCAGACAGTGAGGAAGAGGAGGAGTATCGCGAACCCGCTGTCAAACTGCCGAAGGTCAGTGGATGACATCAATGCATATATGAAGCCCAATTATGTGGTTTAGTTCTATCGTTCATGATTTAGTGTATTTTTTTGTTGCACCATTTATGCTTTATGATAACTGCAGTGATATATTATAAGAATAAACTGCAGTGTTGGGGGCGTTGGAGTTTTCCCCTTTTTCCACCTCACTTTTAAATCGCTTAGTGCGTGTCCACTGGCGCAGAGCGAGCATTTTCAATTAATTCTTTTGAAAGCTTAACTTCCATAAGAATTAACTGAAAACTCTGTTCCACTCGCTTCGCGAATTAGCAGCAATTTGGGGTTGGCAACTGATTGAATGGTGGGTTCATTATTATTATTATTATTGTTATTATTATTATTATTATTATTACAACAACAAAACAGTACAATGACAAACTCGCTTAAATAGGTGCTTTTACATTTCGCTTTGAAACCAAATCTTCCGCCATCATCTTGTCAGTCAAGAGTGATGCGAAATGGGCAAAGTGAGGTGAAATCTCACTCCTGATCCTGATCTGTGCTGCGACTTGTTCGGCTCATGCTGAATTGAGCAGACACGTTTAGTTTTTAACGGTTGGCAAGTGATGTAACCGGTGTTGCGGCTGAACACCATGTTGTAACACAGACCATCGCAGCAAGCCTACATGGAGTACATCAGAAATAGCATCAATTTAATGTTGTTGTCTGCATCCAGTGTAGACAGAATCACTGATTATTATAGGCTCTATTTGCTTCACGCCACTTGCATCCAGTTTACACATGGTGTTAGAAGACAGCATCATTTTGCTGCCTACCTTTGACCTGCCCTCAAACATTGTAGTTGGTTCGTGTTGTGGACATGTCGAAAAGATGCTGTTTTCTGTGCTGCAAAAGCAAATTAACGAAGAGATTATGTACATTTTACTTGGCCAGTTAGTTTGTTGAGCAATTTCTACTTACTCGTTTGAAATTTACTTTGCAGTACTCTTAAGTACTCTTTGTTTGTAAATTTAACAATGTAGCACTGAAATTAAGCCATGCTTTTAAAGTGTATGGTTTACTTAGAAACATTTAAGTTAACAACACAGTAGATATCTTGTTACACTTTGGAAGACAACATCTACACAATGTAGGTAATGAGGTACCCAACCGAACACAGAGACCTCAATACTTGGTACACAATACACAATAGCGGTAACAATCAGTGGATATTTTTTTGAGTATGAATGGATTATTTCGAGTAGAAAATAAACTCAATTGCCCGGTTTCACAGACAGGGCTTAGCCTTAGCCAGGATTAGGCCTTAGTTCAATTAGGGCATTTAAGTAGCTTTTATAAACGTACACTAGAAAAACACATTACTGATGTGCATCTTGAGACAAAACAATGGCACTGACATATTTTAAGATATGTCAGTACAAGTTTCTTTCAGTTAAAACAGCTCAAACATGCATTTTAGTCTAGGACTAGCTTAAGCCTTGGGCAGATGTCACAAAACAGCAAGTTACTAAACCTAGTAACCTGAAGTTACTATTCATGCCCAGTGCATGATGGGAACACCAATATCAGAAAGTTGAGTAGGTTTTACTTAATTTTATAACTCAAAAGAATCATTGTAAACATAAACAATTCCAAGTAAAATATGCTTATAAGTTCAAGCTTTAATTTCTACAAGCTTCAGTTGAGTACTAATATAGAATTTACTTTTTTTTTAAATTCTTGCCTGTACTAACTTTTTCAATGTAGAAATTACATTAGTTTTTTGTTTCTGTAGTATTCACTTAAAGGGATAGTTCAGCCAAAAACGAAAATTCTGTCATTAATTACTCACCTTCATGTCGTTCCAAACCCGCAAGACTTTCGTTCATCTTCAGAACAAAGAGAGCTTTCTGTCCCTCCATTGGCAGCTATGCAACTGACACTTTGCTAAAAGGTTTATTAAGAGATCGTAAAACTAATCCATATAAATTGAGCATTTTATAAATTTTCTGAAGAGACACAATCACTGATGAACAGATTGAATTTAGGCTTTTATTTACATTATAAACATTGATCAGCAAACATAAACAGAAGCTCAACCGAACCTGCTTGACGTACAAGAACAAACCTCTTGCGGAAGCTTAAACGTGTACAAGTACTTACATTTGGGTACTTGCCGATACCAAGTACCGATACGAGTACTTAATACCAGCAGGGCTCGACATTAATGGTTGTCTGGAACAAGTGGATTTTTTTTGAAGGGGCAAGTGAAAGAATTTTACTTGCCCGACTGGACAAGTATCCTGATTAAAACGTCAATAACAAAAAATAACTAGGGAATCACCAAAACGTAAGAATGATTCTGCATTAATTTAGAGTAAGTGGCGATCGATAGTGGATAATAATATATAATGTATAATGAACTGACGGTAACAAGGTTGCGCTGTTGATGCTCGCGCAGCCTCTCGAGGAGAAATCAAAACAAATGAGTGCCGCTCACACAGAGAAACTCAGTTAACTTACTGCAGTAAAAATAGAAATGTGGAGTTTTTTAATATTTATAACATATGATACAGTCGCAACGTCCAAGAGTGCTGTTTTCCTGAATACCATCACGATTGAAAATGTGACACTGATTTCATATGACAGTTCCATAAACAGTTAATTAGCATTAAGTCACTTACATTTTAAATTAAATATTGACTGTTTTTGTTCTGTTTCAGCAGCGAAAATAGTTCCAAACAAAGATCACAGCAGAACCATAACGCATCTTACAGCAACAGTGTTACTGAATGATTCATCATCGCTTATCTTAAAATATCTCCAAACGGCTGACAACGCCTCCTCTGACTTTCAACTGACAAGAGGTTGACGAAGGTCTGCGCGCCTGCGGCAAAAATGACGTCATCACGGTCGTGCACGTTGAGAGCGCGAGACCGCTTTTCGCTTGGTGGTGTACGCGGCGAATTTTATAACTTTCCACGCGGCTCCGCATCCTAAGATGCGTTGCCATAAAGTGGTATCGGGTGCGGTTGTATCGGGGTAGTTTTACGAGTACGAGTACAAGTACTTGAGCTCAGTATCGGACCGAGACCTGAGTACTGGTATCGGTATCGGTGCATCCCTAACAAGAATGAACCTCATTGGTTCTTGCTGTAGCTCAAACGTGCTGCGTAACACACGAGAATGAACCTCATTGGTTCTTGCGGAAGCTCAAACGTGCTGCGTAACACACGAGAATGAACCACATTGGTTCTTGCAGAAGCTCAAACGTGCTGCGTAACACACGAGAATGAACCTCATTGGTTCTTGCTGAAGCTCAAACGTGCTGCGTAACACACGAGAATGAACCTCATTGGTTCCTGCAGAAGCTCAAACGTGCTGCGTAACACACGAGAATGAACCGCATTGGTTCTTGCAGAAGCTCAAACGTGCAGCGTAACACACAAGAATGAACCGCATTGGTTCTTGCAGAAGCTCAAACGTGCAGCGTAACACACGAGAATGAACCTCATTGGTTCTTGCTGAAGCTCAAACGTGCTGCGTAACACGAGAATGAACCTCATTGGTTCCTGCAGAAGCTCAAACGTGCTGCGTAACACACGAGAATGAACCTCATTGGTTCTTGCTGAAGCTCAAACGTGCTGCGTAACACATGAGAATGAACCTCATTGGTTCCTGCAGAAGCTCAAACGTGCTGCGTAACACACGAGAATGAACCTCATTGGTTCTTTCTGAAGCTCAAACGTTCTGCGTAACACACGAGAATGAACCTCATTGGTTCTTGCAGAAGCTCAAACGTGCTGCGTAACACACGAGAATGAACCTCATCGGTTCTTGCTGAAGCTCAAACGTGCTGTGTAATATGAGAGTGAACCTCATTGGTTCTTGCAGAAGTTCAAGCGTGCAGCGTAACACAAGAATGAACCTCATTGGCTCTTGCAGAAGGTCAAACGTGCAGCGTAACACATGAGAATGAACCTCATTGGTTCTTGCGGAAGCTCAAACGTGCTGTGTAACACATGAGAATGAACCTCGCTGGTTCTTGCTGAAGCTCAAATGTGCAGCGTAACACACAAGAATGAACCTCATTGGTTCTTGCGGAAGCTCAAACGTGCTGTGTAACGAGAATGAACCTCATTGGATCAAACCTGCATTGGATCAAAGTGGTAGTTGCATGGACTGTCAATGGAGGGACAGGAAGCTCTCAGATTTCATCAAAAAGATCTTAATTTGTGTTCCGAAGATGAACGAAAGTCTTTGGGAAAGGGTTTGGAACAACATGAGGGAGACATTTTTGGGTGAACTATCATTTTGGGTGAACACAGAATAATTTTTTTTTTTAATCTCTTAATGTTTCTTGCTCTTCTCTTCAAGATTGGCCAAAGGAAGGCTCTGGCATGTTTTAATATTAATATGACATTTCCCCATTTCATATCACAGCCGTTTGTGGATGGGTGGCTGATTAATTCCAATCTCCACTTCAAAGATCTCATGCGTAGGCTATAACCTAGAAGGAAATGTGCTTAGGGATGGGAGTAGCAAATTAAATTACATTTAAGGAATGTTTCTGTTTTTTTTTTTTTTTAGTGATTCCATTGACAATTCTTTTCACTTTTTACTAAAAAACATGGTCCTAACTATATAATACACAATGCTGCACTACAAAAGATTGTTTTAAATCATCATACCACAAAAATCTGTGAACGTCTGTCTTTGACTACAGATATAACAACTAACTAGAATAACTAGTCAGTAATTACACTGATTATAATCTCACAGGCCCTGCAGTTGGATTTGACAAAAAATGAGTTTTAATGGATGGCAAAAACTCAAGAGGCTAGTTTCAGGATCTAGAAAGGAATGTTCAGTTTGGACCCAAGACTGTGTTAAACATTCTATTGTGTGACATCCTGATGCCTGTTATTTTAAGATGTGTAAATTGCGTCAGGGTGTTGTGATTCACTATTAAACATATTTCTGTATTTATTAAAGGACAGGTCTTTTATTCATAGAGTTTAGATGGAGAGCTTATTCCATATCCAAACCTTGAGAGACACTACACAGGATAATTTTTTTATTTCTCTCAGATGTCCTAGGACAAAGCAGAAATTCCTTTTTTAGACGATGACCTTGAAATACGAACCAGTGCAGGCCTTTTGCTATGATAGGCCAACATAGTGTCTTATAACAAGAAGGAAGCACTTTTAGGAACAAACTGTTTCCACAAAGAAACTTCCCAAAGATTCCTTCATTAAAATATTGTGGTAGATGTTCACAGCTACAATGCGGTCACTGAAGATATGCTACACAGCAAGATCCATATCTTAACCACATTTTTAGATAAAAGAGGCATAGTATTAAGCCGTGTTTCCACCGCAGGAACTTTCCCCAGGAAATAGGGACTTTGGGGTGGTACTCGGTGTTTTGACCGCAGGGACCAAGGTCTAAATTAAGTTCCGGGTAAAAATGTCCCCCTCAAAAAGTCTGTGCTCGTGAGGTAGTACTTTTTCAAAGTTCAGGAACTTTTGGGGTGGGACTTGGACGCTGAACATGCTGATTGGTTGAGTTCACGCAGCAGTTTATTTCAACCACCATTTTTAAAAGTTTGTTGTGGTGCATGCAGTAAGAGTTATTTGCTATCCGAATCAACAATGGAGTTTAAAAAATACGACCGATGGACCGACGACGAGGTTCAGGCTTTATTAATCTTATATGCATAGGACGAAATCCAGCGGGAACTAGGAAGTTGCGTGCAGTCCTACGTTACTGGACTAATCTAGAAACGCAGACAGCAACAGTTCTCGGGGAAAAAAGTTCCTGGGACAAATTTCAGTGTAAACGGGGCTTTAGTCAAACTTGCTTACATCCTCATGTGATCTGAATGTTCTACATGCTGGTTATCCCATAAACCCGCTGGTGAAATGGCAACACCATATTTAAAGTCTATTGATATTAAAATCTAATGTTTCTTTAGAGTGAGCGTGAGGGACGACTTCTAGAAGTAAAAATACTACTGGTCAATCGATAAAGAATTTTTTTTTTTTTTTTTTTTTAAGGCCGATGCTGATATCTTAGAGAGCAGAGTGGCAGATATAAAGCTGATTTATATTTAATATAAAAATATTAAAAACACTTTAATATCAATTGCTGAAATTAAATTTATATTTATTTTATGTCATATTTAATAAATTAGTTAATTTGAAAAATATTATGAAAAAAAATATTTATTCTTCTTAATTCTGTAATTCTATTATAGTATTTTTCATAAATAAAAAAAATGCTAAAAATATGAATAAAAAAGTTGTACTGTAACCAGCAGTGCACTCAGTAATCAGATAAGTCTGTGTGCACTGGCAATAATATTTTTTCGAACTGTTTTTCGTACTCTGCTTGGGGAGATCGATGAATGTTATATCACAGCTATGTTCTTCTGCTACTCAGATCATTGGTATCGGGCTGTGTGGAGTGTTTGAGCTCATCAAGGAGACTCGTTTCTCGCATCCGTCACTGTGCTTACGGAGCCTTCAGGCCCTTCTAGATATGCTCCAGGGGCAACAGCCGGAGAGCTTTCAGACCGAACCTCCAGATGTGCTGGGTAAGATGCTTTCTCCTCATCATTTAAAATGGTAACTTATATAAGTGAATCTGTATATTTCAATCATGACACCGCTGTTTGACCTGCAGAGTCTCTCTTCCACCTTCTGCTGGAGACAACAGTGCGGAGCACAGGGATGAACGATCCTACCGGTCAGACCCTCACTGCGTTATCCTGTGCCTGCCTCTTCAGCCTTGTGGTGGCCTGGGGAGACACTGGCAAAACCCTCCAGGCCGTGTCTGCCATCCTCACCAACAATGGCAGTCATGCATGCCAAACCATCCAGGTGAGTCAAAGTTTTGAGATTGCATTGAGCACCAAATCAGCATATTAGAATGATTTCTGAAGGACCACGTTACACTGAAGACTGGAGTAAATGCTGCTAAAAATGTGGTGAGGTCTGTCAAAATTGTTTTCTTTTTCTTTTTCTGGCTGTCTGTAGCACCTACTGCTCTGTATCCCTCCTTAAAGGGATATTTCACCCAAAAATGAAGTCATCATTTACTAACCCTCAACCCTAAACTAGGGATGCACCGATACCATTTTTTCAGAACCGATCCGATACCAAAAATTCTGAGTTTCGGCCGATACCGATCCGATACCAGTGGAGTTTTGTTTAAAAATTCTATGTAGAATTTCTATACCTCAGTGTGTTGAACTGATAATCACTCTTTTGTGTGTTAAACACAATCTACTAAATACAGACAACTTCATTATAAAGAAAAACAACAAATGAAAAAAATATATAATCACAATCTATGACAAAAATACTACTATAACAGGGCTCTAGAGTGCGACCAAAATTTGTAAGGGTGCGACTAAAATTTTTCCTAGGTTGCACCGGTGCACCTAACCGCATCCGCTGCCTCTCCACGAACGAAGCGTTTGTTCTCCTTTGACGGAACTCACACTCATGGTTGGATCATATCGTGGTCTAAACCAATCAGAGACAGAGATGGGGCAGGTCTTTGCCTCTGATTGGCTGGCTGTGGTGCAGATATTCTTGTAGGCCTACACTGCTCCGTGCTGTGTGATTGAAATTGCGACCTGAGCACCAGATAATCAGTTATGGCAATCAGCAAAATAAACGCAAGAAAACAATGAAAAGAAATAGACCCATAGAGAGTTTTTTTCGTTAAGAAAAGTAGGCCTGTTCCCCCCCAACACTCTCCCCGGTCAATGCTCCGACAACAGCCCAGACATGGAGCTACTTCAGCCACCAGTCTCCCCAGTCCCTGGTAAGATGCCAAGCCCTGGTCTAGAGACCTGCACTCCCGTGGGACTACCGCGGGACTCATGGGGACCCAACGCATAGAGTGCGGCACGGGGCTAGATTTGATGGCCGGATGCGGGCGGTAAGGTACTCGTGTGTGTGCGGGTTGCGGGAGAATAAAACTATTTGCGGGACTCCCGCAAAATAGAAATATATAAAAATAAAACATCTAGAAACAAATAAATTGTTATTCATCTATTGCACAAAAGCAACAAGAACAACTAAACAAAAAAAAGATTTGTTACAGGCGCAAGCATAGGCAGAGTTTCTGTTTATAACATGCATTGTGCAATGTAGCCAATTTGTGTTTATTTCTAGAACGCAATGGCCAAACAGATGCATTTAAGATAGAATCCACTCACCGCTCAAAACGTCAGAGTTTTTGCTCAGTGCTGAATCCTGTATGCTGGCAAATCCTCTGATTATAACAAAGAAAGTGTAGACATAATGGAAGATTCATTGTGCAGTCATTTTCATTGATAACGGAGCTTTGTGAGATTGTGATGAACTGAGATGATAGCTTTTTAGGAATTATGACGGGAGCGTAATGCACTGCATTTATTGTAAAGAATGTGGCCAGAGCATGGCAGGAAACAGTGCATTTGTAAGCGGATCAACAACAAGGGGGGACCCGCTAAGACTTTGAGCCATGAAATGTTAGGTCTCAGTTCAGGGAAGCACTTTTAAACAGTAGCACTTTCTATTTTGAAATGTTTTATTTTGCTTAAAATGTTTTAGTTTAGCAGCTCAGTGAAGCACTTTAAACATTTTTTATTTTTTAAAAAAGATTTTTATTTTTATATACAGTATAATTGTGCTTCAAATAAAAAAAAAAAAAAAAGTATTTACCTACACCTTATTCTTGGTTGGAGATATATATATATATATATATATATATATATATACAGTGGGGAGAACAAGTATTTGATACACTGCCGGTTTTGCAGGTTTTCCTACTTACAAAGCATGTAGAGGTCTGTAATTATCATAGGTACACTTCAACTGTGAGAGACGGAATCTAAAACAAAAATCCAGAAAATCACATTGTATGATTTTTAAATAATTAATTTGCATTTTATTGCATGACATAAGTATTTGATCACCTACCAACCAGTAAGAATTCCGGCTCTCACAGACCTGTTCATTTTTCTTTAAGAAGCCCTCCTGTTCTCCACTCATTACCTGTATTAACTGCACCTGTTTGAACTCGTTACCTGTATAAAAGACACCTGTCCACACACTCAATCAAACAGACTCCAACCTCTCCACAATGGCCAAGACCAGAGAGCTGTGTAAGGACATCAGGGATAAAATTGTAGACCTGCACAAGGCTGGGATGGGCTACAGGACAATAGGCAAGCAGCTTGGTGAGAAGGCAACAACTGTTGGCGCAATTATTAGAAAATGGAAGTTCAAGATGACGGTCAATCTCCCTCGGTCTGGGGCACCATGCAAGATCTCACCTCGTGGGGCATCAATGATCATGAGGAAGGTGAGGGATCAGCCCAGAACTACACGGCAGGACCTGGTCAATGACCCGAAGAGAGCTGGGACCACAGTCTCAAAGAAAACCATTAGTAACACACTACGCCGTCATGGATTAAAATCCTGCAGCGCACGCAAGGTCCCCCTGCTCAAGCCAGCGTATGTCCAGGCCCGTCTGAAGTTTGCCAATGACCATCTGGATGATCCAGAGGAGGAATGGGAGAAGGTCATGTGGTCTGATGAGACAAAAATAGAGCTTTTTGGTCTAAACTCCACTCACCGTGTTTGGAGGAAGAAGAAGGATGAGAACACCATCCCAACCGTGAAGCATGGAGGTGGAAACATCATTCTTTGGGGATGCTTTTCTGCAAAGGGGACAGGACGACTGCACCGTATTGAGGGGAGGATGGATGGGGCCATGTATCGCGAGATCTTGGCCAACAACCTCCTTCCCTCAGTAAGAGCATTGAAGATGGGTCGTGGCTGGGTCTTCCAGCATGACAACGACCTGAAACACACAGCCAGGGCAACTAAGGAGTGGCTCTGTAAGAAGCATCTCAAGGTCCTGGAGTGGCCTAGCCAGTCTCCAGACCTGAACCCAATAGAAAGCGACAGCCCCGAAACCTGAAGGATCTGGAGAAGGTCTGTATGGAGGAGTGGGCCAAAATCCCTGCTGCAGTGTGTGCAAACCTGGTCAAGAACTACAGGAAACGTATGATCTCTGTAATTGCAAACAAAGGTTTCTGTACCAAATATTAAGTTCTTCTTTTCTGATGTATCAAATACTTATGTCATGCAATAAAATGCTAATTAATTTTGTTTTAGATTCCGTCACTCACAGTTGAAGAGTACCTATGATCAAAATTACAGACTTCTACATGCTTTGTAAGTGGGCAAACCTGCAAAATCGGCAGTGTATCAAATACTTGTTCTCCCCCACTGTATGTATGTGTGTATATATATATATATATGTGTATATATATGTGTATGTATATGTATGTATATATATGTATGTATATGTGTATATGTAATCATTTACATAATATATATGAATGTATATGGAGCGTGATAAAAAGGTGACCTTGAAATTGTGCCGTTAAAGGCGCCGCGAGCCGAGGAAAATTTTGGGTGCACCTTAATAAAAAAAAGTTAGGCGCACCAGTGCAACCAAGGCAAAAAGTTAGTCTGGAGCCCTGTATAAACTAGATGGTGGATAATTCAGCAGCAAAAGTTACTCTAGAAAAGTCATGAGTGCACAATAATTGTATAAAATCTAAACATTTAGTGGAAAGAAAAAAAAAACCATTTAGTGGGGAACAAATAAAAGTGAATAAGTGTAGCACTAAATCTGGTAAAATGTTACACGTTGTAAAATACATTCAGGAAAAACACGTAAATATATTTATAGAAATAGGGCCTATAAACTAAGAAATTAAAAGACATTTATTTTAAATGTATAGCGCAGCTTTTTAATGCGACAGCAACATATTATAGATAGGACAGAACAAGAAAGGCTATTAATAATCTTTCATATCGCAAAAGTATTATAATATACGAAAGGCTCCTGAATGACATTTTGTTCACACAAATACTAGAATGCATAGAAATAAAGTCCCATCAATTGGTCTTCAGGCTTGCGGCACAATGCGCATCCCGTGCGCAGGATGATGCGCTTGAAGCAACATGGAGTCACACCGCACGCTCCGTCCGCATTGAAAAGTTCAAAGCACAAAGGGAAGATATATCAATGCGTAGTGTATCTATCTATGCAATATTTTATTGAGCCTTTTCTTTTAACAGTTTAAAATTTCAGTTACTGTGCGTGTGAAGAACTGTACAATACAATCTCTAGTCCAGTCTGTTCTAACAGACACCCGGTAGAAAGTAACGCGATTTAGAAACAGCAATAAACTCCAGCAAGATGAAGTCATTTTATGCATAACCACAGACAGTTATCTTCATATCAAGCATAATAACAGGAACATTGAATCATCTTGGAGAGAGCTTCATCGTGTTGAGTGTCGTAACGCAGTTTCTCTCTTCTGCTGAACACAAAAGATATTTTAAAGAATGTCGGTAACCAAACAGTTGATGCGCCCTATTGACTTACATAGTATTTTTTCCCCCCATACTATGGATGTCAATGAGGTCCATCAACTGTTTGGTTACCTATATTCTTCGAAATATCTTTTGTGTTCAGCAGAAGAGAGAAACTCATGCAGGTTCGGAACAACTTGAGGGTGAATAAATGACAGAATTTTTGTTTTGGGTGAACTATCCCTTAAAGGATCCAAACTTATGAAGAGTACTTGAAGTTTATTTTTAACAATATCACTGATGATTTCAGTCAGGTTTTTTTTTAACAGTTTAGTGGATTTCTTGCTTGGTTAGTGAGGTTGAGAATTTAGACTGCATAAAAAGCTGCTGTTCATCTGAAGTCAGGATGACAGCACATTACCGCTCATCTCTCAGCATGCGATAGCCATAACTGCAACTGCATGTGGAGGTCAACAATTGAATTGCCTGAAAATGTCAAATCCCTCCGATTTCCCATCTTTATTATATTACTTTGCCAGCGCAGAGTCCCTCAGCCAATTACTCCTTAGTCTTCGGTCGTCTGCATGATATGCGTCTCTGTCATTTTTTTGCTTATTTAAATGTCTTAATGCTCTCTGACAATATCACACACTGATTTAGACATCAGAGAAACTCGGAGTTCATTTGTTGTTGCCAAGGTAACTACAACCTAATTGGAGCATGAGTAACTTGCATAGCTTGTGTAAAGTGCGATATCTGATCCATCGCTCTCTGTCAGTTTACAGTGCACAAGTCCAACTTGAAGTGATTCAGAATTAAACTGAAAAACAAGCAAAGGCTGTTGGGTATATTCTGATCAAGTGCTTTGTAGAGCTGGACTGTCTTTTGATATGTGGTATATGTCTCTCTCTCTATACAGTGCATCCGGAAAGTATTCACAGCGCTTCACTTTTTCCACATTTTGTTATGTTACAGCCTTATTCCAAAATAGATTAAATTCATTATTTTCCTCAAAATTCTACAAACAATACCCCATAATGACAATGTGAAAGAAGTTTGTTTGAAATCTTTGCAAATTTAAAAAAAAAAAAAAATACATGTACATAAGTACCTCTCAAGCTCCATCAGGTTGGATGAGAAGTGTCAGTGCACAGCCATTTTCAGATCTCTTCAGAGTGGTTCAAGTCTGGGCTCTGGCTGGGCCACTCAAGGACATTCACAGAGTTGTCCCATAGCCACTCCTTCCAGGGTCGTTGTTCTGTTGGAAGATAATATAATAATATAATAGTTGGAAGAACCTTCGCCCCAGTCTGAGGTCCAGAGCGCTCTGGAGCAGGTTTTCATCAAGGATGTCTCTGTACATTGCTGCATTCATCTTTCCCTCGATCCTGACTAGTCTCCCAGTTCCTGCTGCTAAAAAACATCCCCACAGCATGATGCTGCCACCACCATGCTTCACTGTAGGGATGGTATTGGCCAGGTGATGAGCGGTGCCTGGTTTCCTCCAGACATGACGCTTGCAATTGAGGCCAAAGAGTTCAATCTTTGTTTCATCAGACCAGAGAATTTTGTTTCTCATGGTCTGAGAGTCCTTCAGGTGCCTTTTGGCAAACTCCAGGTGGGCTGTCATGTGCCGTCTGGCCACTCTACCATACAGGCCTGATTGGTGGAGTGCTGCAGAGTTGGTTGTTCTTCTGGAAGGTTCTCCTCTCTCCACAGAGAAACGCTGGAGCTCTGTCAGAGTGACCATCGGGTTCTTGGTCACCTCCCTGACTAAGGCCCTTCTCCCCCGATCGCTCAGTTTGGCCGGGCAGCCAGCTCTAGGAAGAGTCCTGGTGGTTCCAAACTTCTTCCGTTTACAGATGATGGAGGCCACTGTGCTCATTGGGACCTTCAATGCTGCAGAAATTTTTCTGTACCCTTCCCCAGATCTGTGCCTCGATACAATCCTGTCTCGGAGGTCTACAGACAATTCCTTGGACTTCATGGCTTGGTTTGTGCTCTGACATGCACTGTTAACTGTGGGACCTTATATAGACAGGTGTGTGCCTTTCCAAATCATGTCCAATCAACTGAATTTACCACTGGTGGACTCCAATCAAGTTGTAGAAACATCTCAAGGATGATCAGTGGAAACAGGATGCCCCTGAGCTCAATTTTGAGTGCCATGGTAAAGGCTGTGATTACTTATGTACATGTGATATTTTTCGTTTTTCATTTTTAATAAATTTGCAAAGATTTCAAACAAACTTCTTTCACGTTGTTATTATGGGGTATTGTTTGTAGAATTTTGAGGAAAACAATGAATTTAATCCATTTTGGAATAAGGCTGTAACATAACAAACTGTGGAAAAAGTGAAGCGCTGTGAATACTTTCCGCATGCACTGTATATGTATTTGGTTTGAAATAGCTCAAACATTTTATTTATTTATTTTAATTATTTATACATATTTATATATTAAAGCCCATCCTTTCAACCAAACAGCCATTGTTACCCAGTAGAATAAATATACAAGGAAAATATATTTTAAAATAACAATAAATTTTTCATTTAATGGAATTAAGGAAAACAATACTTAATCATTTTCATTTATATGCACCAATATAACATTACATAGAAACACAGGGATTTCCATAAATAGATAATTGAATGTGGGATTGGAATCGATTTACTAACATGGATAGTTTGAAAAGAATTATGGAAATAATGTATGTATTGTATTTTTAATGTAGTTGGCAATACCCTGTCCTAGTGTAAGACTTGAGTCTTTGGTAAAAAACAGAGAAATGTACTTCATTCTCTGGAGAGCTAGTGCAATAAAACCAAATGTCATTATTGACTGTAGAGTCATCTAACATTGATGTTTTAGTATATCAATAAACCTCTCTGTCATGTATAGCATCATTCATCAAAGTACCTCCTTACTGCCATCAGCTGAACTCTGTGGCGGGGGTGAAGACAGACACAGTGGTTTATGTTAAATAAAGATCAACATAAATATTAAATAGGGAAAATAAAGTGTCCTGGGGATATGATGTGAGATAGCTGAAGGGGGGCCTACTGTCCTTGTGAATGGACTGGTAAAGGTCAAGTGGTTCTGAGAGGTTTGTTAGGGGTGTAACGTCACATAATCATATGAGCAACCAGTGAGTAACTACACTCTTTTAAGTCTCACAAGTACAACAGTAACATTGACAGTTCTCTTTCATTTCGAAACAAAGCTTCACTGAGTAAGTCATGTCAGTCTGATTCAGCCAGTGAGTGAGTCATTAGACTGATTCAAACCAAGGATTTTTCTTTTCACTTGGGCTATTGAATTTTTCCTTGCCCTGCCAAAATTTTAATTGACTCCTTCACAAAAAAAGTTATGTTTTAGTTTTTTTCCACCCATGTATTCTTGCATTCTAAAAAATAAGACACCAAAATTTTAGATATGATAGATATGATTTTATATCTTAGATATGATTTTCACAGTTCTTGTTCCTAAATTTGATACCACAGAAAAAACTAACTAGCCTATCTAATATACATTTCAAGCATTATTAAAGTAGTTCTAACAGTAGGATTTAAGAAGTCTTCGCTGTATAAATTAAATCTAGAATAATCTTTATTAAAGCTATACAAAAATGTTTCACTCAAAAGTGATTATTTCTTTCCTCTCTTCTTTTTCCTGTCAACTGTTGTGAATTTCTTTCATCAAAAAGAACAAATTGAACAATGCTGGTCACTAGTGTTGGGGGTAACGCGAGTTATGTAATCAGATTACTTTTTTTTGCAAGTAACTAGTAAAGTAATGCATTACTTTTAAATTGACAACAAAATATCTGAGTTACTTTTTCAAAGTTACTTTGTTTTCCCATTTATAGTCTGACCACCGGGAGTTAGGAGCAGAGGCATTGTGTGCCTGTTAACGTGATGGTTATTGTAGTTCTAGACAAAATGTGAGCAGGCATTTACTCATCTCACTCGCACAAAAAACAGATTCAGTATCCCTAAAAATAAATAAAAACAGTGAAATGCAAACTCTAAATGTTACGTAAACCTGCAAAAATTGAATGTTAAATTGCATAAATATACTTTGTATTTAAATCTCACTGTATTAACCAATGTATTTGATGCTGACCTTCGATTATCTAATTCAACCATACTAATAAGCAAAAATGACTTTAGATAAACATCACATTTGTGTTAAATTTTTTATTGCTGAAGTAAGTGTTGAACTTTCTTCTCCTGAGTCCAATTCTTTTGCAATCTAGAATAGTAGCACAGCTGGTTTGTTTGGGCTGCGCCCTCTACTGTACAGGCGTGAATTTGCGTTTCCTTCAGTCTGAGGCTTTTTCATTTTACTTTTGGTGTGAAAGGGCCTTTACATTTGGCAAAAATAGAACTTTTGTTTTTTTTGTTATTAAAAAAACAAACAAGCAAGCCCAGCCCAGGTGAGAAAAAGTAACACAAAAGTAATATAACACATTCCATAAAAAGCAACAAAGTAACACAATTAGTAATTTTTTAGGGTGTAGCACAATATTGTAATGCATTACTTTTAAAAGTAACTTTCCCCAACACTGCTGGTCACGCTGTGTTTTTGCATGTACTAGTGAGGAAAGCACAAAAGAAATATATGTTGTTTATTTATTGTCTTTGTATTTTTGAGTGCCACCTAGTTTCTCCATGATCAATTCAGACCCCAAGTATTTCAAGTACAGCATTCTGTCCAAATTAAGTGAAGAATGCTCAACTGTATTTTTTATTTTCAAGATCTATCTGACCTGATTATATTTGTGCAACAAAAGGTTCCAACCATCCTGAACGCGCTACAAAGGAGTGTGCAGGCTGTGCTGGTGGGAAAGATCCAGATCCAGGACTGGTTCGGAAACGGCATTAAGCGGGCCGCACTGATGAACAAATGGGTTCTGAAGGAGGTGAACATCGATGAAGATGAACGCTGTCTTCTTCAAACAGATGGTTCCTTCCTCTACCTGCTCTGCAAGGATGGTCTCTACAAAGTAGGCTCAGGGTACAGTGGCACCGTGCGGGTGAGGACATCTTATATTTATCTGATAACCCATTGAAAATGAAAGAAGCTAATTTTAAGTAATTCTGTAATTAATTTAGTAATGATTTGTAATTAATTAGTAATTACCAGTGATGCACCACAATTTTGGCAACTGAAAATATTTGCCTGAAAAAGAATTTTCAGTTTTAGCTGAAACTGTTTTGAATAGCTGAAATCATTGACCGAAATGCTGATGTTTAAATAGTGCTTTTCTGATAGCGTGTTTTGACTGATAAGGTGCGTCCCAATTCGTGTACTTATGCACTATTCTATGCTGTTTTGTAGTGTAAATATTGCGAGTACAGGGCTCCAGGCTGCGATCAAATCGTCACATTTTGCGACCTTTTTTCCTGCTGGAGCGACTGAATTTTGTTAGAGGTCGCACTGGTGCCCAACTGATAAGAGCGAAAAGGAACCGCGCTACTTGTTTGAGCTGCGCTGCGTGGACTGTTTATCAGCTCGGAGCAATAATAGACAGCGCAGCGCGAGCTCATACACGGGCCGATCTCGTGACACCGTTCCTACACAGCGCTGGGAGATCCAGTGAGAAAGCGTTTGAATTCACCACAGTATTAATAACATTGCTACAGATATCAGATCAAACAGCGCTGACATGGAAACCAGGAGAAACATTGAAACATTCAGGGGTTTCAGTCCACAAATCATAAACATTCACCATGGATGTAATGTAGTAACACCACATGGTATTGTGGAAGAAATCGAAAGTCGAATGTTTTTTTTTTTTTTTTTTAATCTAAGGGTTCGTACAACTTTTGAGAGTGAAATTCAAGGGCTTTCAAGTGCTTCACACTTTTTTCAGCACTTAAAAGCTCTAAATATTATCCAATTTTAATATTATTTTTAATGTGATGATTTGTAAAACTAAAAGTTTAAAGGTGTTGGCCACTTTGTAGCAAACAAGCACTTTTATTTTAAAAAGACATGAAATTACCACTATAACCAGTAGGTGGTGGCATAGGAGCACTTATTTGATTATTATTCCACTCCTTAATATATGGAAAAAAGTAGGAAGTCACAAAGTCTCATGAAAAACAAACTTTTCTTCAAATTGTGACTAAATTACACAGAAAACAAGTAAAGAGTGCTCCTTTTAGTTCAGTATGATACTATAGAAGAACAGTCATAAATTTAATAAGAGTAGAATATTTAAAATTTCCCTATAAAAGTTTTTTTGCACATTACTGTTAATAAAAGTTAATTTTATCTGCATATCAATTCAAGCTTAGTGCTTCACTGTTAAATTTCCAATAAACACGTAGTGTAATGTAATGTAACATGTAATGTGTGGTTAGTAACTGCACTTGTTAACAAAAAAAAGCAAAACAATAAACTTTAAGATCAATTTTCCTCCAGCACCACCAAATCAGGTGCTGGCGCCACCATCTGTAGAACTTAGTGTCACCGGTTCCACTGCTCTCAAATGTTAGTCTGGAGCCCTGCGAGTAGTTTGTTCACACTGAAAATTCCACTTAAAATACCCAGATGATGCACTTAACCGAAAAAACTAAGTGTGGATTGTTGGACACTTCATGCACTCGACTGTCACATCTTTAATTACGTAGTGGAGGGGGAGGGGCTATCAGACTCTGATGTTGAATGATAAAATAACCTTATAAAATTCATACACTACACGGTTTATTAAGTGCATAAGTACTGTGTGGACGCTAGGGCTGAGTTGACAGTAGGGGGTGTGCAGCTGAGCCAGTATCTTTATTATTATTATTATTATTATTATTATTATTATTATTATTATTATATTTTTAATTTCCAGAACTTTGTTTACGGAGTTGTCAGGAAAGCATCCACATCCTCAAATAAGAGTCGTCATACTGTAATGCAAGTCTGAACAAATTATAGAGAATACATAAATGCGAGCCCAACACCGGTTTCTGTTTCAGTTTCGTTTTGGCTTGACGTTTAGGCTATAGCTACTTTTATTTTTCTGTTCTGTTCTGTTCTGAATACTGTTAATTTTAAAGGATTTGTTGTGGATGCCAAAAGACTGAGCACGTAATACACATGCGCATGACGTCACTGCTTTCACAAATTCTCGTTTTTGTAGTTGACATGGAGGCGATTTTTCAGAAACGTGCACTTTGAAACCCGTTTTTAAAAGTTTGCGTTTTCATGCCCCCAAAATGTTTTAGTTGTTGTTTTTAGTTATTGTCTAAACGCCCCTTTAAATCTGTCATGAAAACAAGTTTTTATTACAGCCGCCGTTTTAATGTTTATATTTCAACAATGAAATATAATTATATAATCAAAAAGTTCATATAAAAACTGCCTTGTGTGTGATTTTAAATGTTTACTTGCAACTCTTTTTTTTATTTGAGTGTTAATTATTAAATAAATTCAATTAATTCATTGATTATTAAATAAACTTTATTTTCGGTTTCATTTTTCTGTTAAGTGAAAATTTTCGTGAAGTTTTTCGTGTTTGGGTGAAAAATTAATTTAGGTTCATCACTAGTAATTAGTTAGTATTAAGTTATTATGTGTTGTTAGTGTTTATTTATTTTCTATTGATATAGATCAGAGGAATTTGACCATTTTTCCTCCAGACTCTGACAGTTCTGAGATTTGTGAAGTCGTGGATCTGGTTTTGTGCTGATGCAGCAAGTTGTTTATCAATGTGTTGGTGCGGGTGCTAATAAGAGACTATCGATTGCAGGGCCATGTGTACAACTCCACATCTCGTATCAGGAACCGTGAGGAGAAAAGGTCATGGCTGGGATTCGCGCAGGTATTGAGCTCTTGTTTTATGAGTGTTTCCTCTGATTGTCTGTCTGCTTATGTAATGTCAACCGAATCAATGTACAGCTCTTGATACAGGTTTGAAAGCTTGATCATATCTCATAAATAAAGCATTACGTGCTTATGACTTTTTCAACCTTGAATCTCTGTGAATGTCTTTCATTGAACAGCCTTACAAAAGAAAGTTTCGTGTGGCGATTTGCTTTACAGGGTTGTTTGCTCTATCGAGACAGTCACAGTCACAGCATGGCAGCCATTAAGATCAACCCAGAGACTCTGGAACAGGAGGGCACCATCACAATGCCGGGTACAAACACCCATCTTATGTGCTATTGATCGCTAAGAGCAGGGCAAATAAATGGCTTGATGGGCACACTCTTCTTCCCTGTGTTGACAGATTTCCTATTAAAACAGGACGTATCCAAGGGCTTGTCCTTTTTCCTTGAATAGCCTTCTATATATCTATATGCCTCCTATCTAGCTCTAGATATATTATGTGGATATTCAAAGTCATTTATTTAAAAAAAATATATCTTCTAAAGATTGTTTATGACAAGCCTCTCTAAAACAAAATGTTATTTGGACTGTAATTTGAAACTGTAAAACTTTTAAATTTTCTTTTTAAATTTCACTCTTTCTCTTTCTCAGGTCTGCAAGCAGATGGACAGAACATCATATTCACTGATGGAGAATTTATCAACCAGATTGCAGCCTGCAAAGATGTAAGTCATTTTATTCATTGATGTTGCTCTGTTCCAAAAACCTAGTGAGCTCTCTTCATAGGTAGCATTTTAGGCATCACAGTTGAGCAGGATATTCCAAAAGGTAGGCAGCAATATGCCAAATGATAAGGCAGCATTGTATGTATGCTTCAGGGTGAAGGCAGTCCCACAATGCATTGTGCCAAGTGAAAAAATAAATCCAAGATGTCAGACAAAGCAAGAGATATTGATTATAAATATACTTGTATTTGTATCAAGCTTTCTTCTGTAATAATTATACTGATCAGTAAAGTGTTGATTAAAAAAGGTTAAATATAATAGGGTATAGTATTTTACTACCGTTCAAATGTTTTGGGTCAGTAAGATTTTTTTTTTTCTTTTTTTGAAAAATGTATTTGATTCAGGAAGGATGACAGTTATGTAGATATACTTTTTTTTTTTGTTACAAAAGTTTTCTACTTAAAATTACATGCTGTTCCTTTTCATTCATCAAAGAATCTTGAAAAATTGTTCATGCATGGTTTCCACAAAACTATTAAGCAGCACAACTGTTTTCAACATTGATAGTAATAATAAATGTTTCTTGAGCAGTAAATCAGCATATTTCTGAAGAATCATGTGACTGAAGACTGGAGTAATAATGCTGAAAATTTAACTTTGCCATTACAGGAATTAATTACTTTTTAAAATATATTACAATAGAACACAGTTACTTTATATTGTAATACTATTTCCCAATATGCTGTTTTTATTCTTTAATTATTAATGAATGCAGCCTTAATGAGCATAAGAGACTTTTAAAAATCTTACCGATCCAAAGCTTTTGAAAGATGGTATGTATATAACAATATTTACATGTGTTTTTATTTTTTATCTCTGCTGATTAGAGTATCCTGCCATTAGCTTAGCAACATGCTGATGGTAAACTCTGGAATCAATCGTATTTACTAGAAAAACGTTATTTTCAGGAGCTTTCATTGGTTGATTCATCAATGATTTGCCAAAATGCTATGTTGCAAACTGATACAGCCAACCAAGACATGTTCAAATCGGTTGTTAGATTGCAGTGAGTGTGGAATAGATGGATAATAATGCAAGAACCCCAAGAAATGTTTGATCCAAAATGAACAGCCTGTTTTCTCCATGCTGCGGTCTTCATCGGGCGATAACAGATTTCCCTGCACGTCATAAAAACATGATCTGTGCCTTTTTCTCAAGTGGTGTGATTGTGGCTGTCAGCAGCACCTGATCTCCTTTGTTTCAGCCAATTTCAGCTCTGCTGTGTGTGTGTGTTTGTTTTGAGAGTGTGTGTGTGTGTCTGCATTGAGTGTGTGTACTGAGTTGTCTACATTGAGTGTGTGTGCATAATAGCCATGTAGGCAGTGGAGGGGCTGCAGCACTTGACGTGGGCATATCACTGGCTGATCATGAGTGGGCAGCAGTTACGGGGGGGGGTGGGGGGGGTTGTGATATTCATATCTGCCTTTGAAGATCTCTTTGGCATACATGAATGAAGCAAGGGAGTGCATGGAGTTAAGGAGGATAGTCGTGAGGGTTCATGTTTTGAACTGCTATGGCACATATCTTGGAGGGAGGAAAAGGCATGTGCATTTCTTAGAGGCGTGTTTTTTGCCTGGAGCATCGTTTTTTCAAAGCTCACTAGTATACTCGTTAACAGCGGCAAATCAAAGACTCCAGTGTGTTGTCTTGTATTTTTTTTTTATCTAATTGCACTTACGCATGCCATAGTCTCACCATAGTGTACACACCCTGAACTTAAGTGCGTGTGTTTCTGGATGAAACTGGCCCAGTATGTGTGAGGGACCGGGTGCTACTTTGCATCTCCCATGTGCATGCTAACATAGATAAATTCTCCCTCCGACCCTCTGTGCTTCCTCAGATGAGAGACTGAAGCCTCTAATGTTGTCGAAGCCTCTAATGTTGTCGAAGCCTCTAATGTTGTCAAAGCCTCTGAGATTGACTATTTTAGTGAGCTTTGGAACAAGCCCAGTCATCAGAACAAAAGTTTAACTGTTCGATATTAAGAAGGTCACACTAGACTTTAAGCGTGCAGAATTTATTTGTGCGTTGAAACGAATCAGATTATCTAGGGCTGATTATCTTCTGTTTGTAATTAAATAAATAATAACAATTCAATTAAAATACATTAAAAAAATATTTAAATAAAAACATTAATCATTAAAAAATTGGAAAATACGCCATCAAAGCCACATTACAGCAACACTGAAAACCAGCAGCTTTAAAAAGAAAGTTCAATTCTGTAATTTGCTCACACAAACCCATAAGTCGTTTTTTCATCTTTGTAACACAAATAAAGATGTTTTTAATGAAACTTCATACATTTCTTTTATGGAACCAGCAATGTGGATTATTGTAATGGACTCCTCACTGGCCTTCCCAAAAAGACCATAAGACAGCTGCAGCTCATACAGAACGCTGCTGCCAGGATTCTGAGCAGAACCAGAAAATATGAACATATTGTGTTATGAGTGTTATTACTGGTATATGAATCACTCAATGGCCTAGGACCTCAATACAACTGAATATAAACCTAACAGATCACTCAGATCATTAGGATCACATCAGCTAGAAATACCAAGGGTTTACTCAAAGCAAGGAGAATCTGCTTTTAGCTATTATGCCAGCCACAGCTGGAACCAGCTTCCTGAACAGATCAGATATGCTCCAACAGTAGTCACATTCAAATCCAGACTCAAAATACATCTGTTTAGCTGTGCATACTGAATGAGCACTGTGCCACTGTACGTCCGACTGATTACACAGTATTTTATTTTTGCATAAAAATTCAAAATTAAAATTTCTAAATTTTGATTTTTTAACTGTTTTAATTATCCTTGCTTTTAATTTTAATTTAATGTCTTTTGCTTTTAAAGACACTATAATATTTTATTTAGGTTTTTATTTATTTTTGGTAGGAAGATTTGATCATTTTGTTAGTTCTGTCTGGGTGGAAGAGGTTGAGAGAAGGGGTGAGCGATAAGGGTTTGCACTCAGAAGTGAGTGAAGAGACACCTGCATGTCGGTGTAAATATACATCCGTGTAGCAACGGGTGTGTAATTGTGTGGTTTTTAATCCTTTGGGGCTTTAGACATCCCTGGTGGGACCAGGAAGATTTGTCTTCAAGGGTACTGTTTAAACACAATTACCCGACAAATATTTTGGAGTAGTCAATCCCTCCATGTGAAGAAGATCCATGTATCCACTATGACGGGTAGATCCGTGGAGATCCACTCTGACGGACAGAAAAGACGCACTCTAATTGGTAGCACTGAATCCATATTGGGCAGGCAGTGAATCAGTGTGCAAACACCTCCACGAGAGCGAAGAGACACTAGAATGTGCATGTCTAGTGTAAAATCGCGAACCTGATTCTCCATTTCTTCCACTCCAGATAGGGGTACCCCGAACTTAGTGATTCAGGTTTTTTTATCTCTTATGCATATGCTGTGATTTATTTTATGATTATTTTATTCCTTTTCTGTGTAAAGCACTTTGAATTACCATTGTGTATGAAATGTGCTATATAAATAAACTTGCCTTGCCTTTCCCTCCATTGAAAGTCCTTTCCATCAAAACTTTGAGGCTTCAAAATGTTCCTAAAGACAGTAATAGTGTAAATGTAAAAGTAATCCATATAAATGCAGTCTTCTGAAGAGACACGCTTTTATTTTACATATAAACGTTGCTCAACGTACATAAATGGAGCACATCATGTATGGTAAGCGGAAGCTCTGTTTTTGTTTTCATTAAATATATTTTGTGAACGAATTTGTATGATTTGTTGATATTTTTTGTGGAATAAATGGAGTAACTGGATGTCTGAATTTAGCTTCAAACATCTGATTTATTTATATGTCCCATCATTTTTTTTGTTTAGAAAATGAAACAACCTATATTATTTGGTAATGGGCTGTAACAGCGCATATGTGAGCTGAGCGTTCAGAGTATGTGTGGTTGGAAAAATCTGGCTGCACACGTACAGTATGTGCATAGTATGCTGATGATAAAATGTATGTCTCGAGCACTGTATGCATACCCTAGTGTATGCGTAAAAAGCGAAGTATACTGTGGACTTATGCATACATACCACCATAGCAAACAAACAACTGATCTGAGTCAGGAAGTAACATGTAACACCTCAAGGCGCACACCGAATATAATGCTTATACAAACCCGATTCCAAAAAAGTTGGGACACTGTACAAATTGTGAATAAAAACAGAATGCAATGATGTGGAAGTTTCAAATTTCAATATTTTATTCAGAATACAACATAGATGACATATCAAATGTTTAAACTGAGAAAATGTATCATTTTAAGGGAAAAATAAGTTGATTTTAAATTTCATGGCATCAACACATCTCAAAAAAGTTGGGACAAGGCCATGTTTACCACTGTGTGGCATCCCCTCTTCTTTTTATAACAGTCTGCAAACGTCTGGGGACTGAGGAGACAAGTTGCTCAAGTTTAGGAATAGGAATGTTGTCCCATTCTTGTCTAATACAGGCTTCTAGTTGCTCAACTGTCTTAGGTCTTCTTTGTCGCATCTTCCTCTTTATGATGCGCCAAATGTTTTCTATGGGTGAAAGATCTGGACTGCAGGCTGGCCATTTCAGTACCCGGATCCTTCTTTTACGCAGCCATGATGTTGTAATTGATGCAGTATGTGGTCTGGCATTGTCATGTTGGAAAATGCAAGGTCTTCCCTGAAAGAGACGACGTCTGGATGGGAGCATATGTTGTTCTAGAACTTGGATATACCTTTCAGCATTGATGGTGCCTTTCCAGATGTGTAAGCTGCCCATGCCACACGCACTCCCCATACCATCAGAGATGCAGGCTTCTGAACTGAGCGCTGATAACAACTTGGGTTGTCCTTGTCCTCTTTAGTCCGGATGACATGGCGTCCCAGTTTTCCAAAAAGAACTTCAAATTTTGATTCGTCTGACCACAGAACAGTTTTCCACTTTGCCACAGTCCATTTTAAATGAGCCTTGGCCCAGAGAAAACGCCTGCGCTTCTGGATCATGTTTAGATATGGCTTCTTTTTTGACCTATAGAGTTTTAGCCGGCAGCGGCGAATGGCACGGTGGATTGTGCTCACCGACAATGTTTTCTGGACGTATTCCTGAGCCCATGTTGTGATTTCCATTACAGTAGCATTCCTGTATGTGATGCAGTGCCGTCTAAGGGCCCGAAGATCACGGGCATCCAGTATGGTTTTCCGGCCTTGACCCTTACGCACAGAGATTGTTCCAGATTCTCTGAATCTTTGGATGATATTATGCACTGTAGATGATGATAACTTCAAACTCTTTGCAATTTTCTCTGAGAAACTCCTTTCTGATATTGCTCCACTATTTTTCACCGCAGCATTGGGGGAATTGGTGATCCTCTGCCCATCTTGACTTCTGAGAGACACTGCCACTCTGAGAGGCTCTTTTTATACCCAATCATGTTGCCAATTGACCTAATAAGTTGCAAATTGGTCCTCCACCTGTTCCTTATATGTACATTTAACTTTTCCGGCCTCTTATTGCTACCTGTCCCAACTTTTTTGGAATGTGTAGCTCTCATGAAATCCAAAATGAGTCAATATTTGGCATGACATTTCAAAATGTCTCACTTTCAACATTTGATATATATTATCTATATTCTATTGTGAATAAAATATAAGTTTATGAGATTTGTAAATTATTGCATTCCTTTTTTATTCACAATTTGTATAACCTTTAGTTACTGTTGCTATGTTCGACAAGCCATGGAGCTCTCACACCACACATCATGTTCTCACGCAGTGAAAAACACATCGTGGAGCAAAGAGAACACTGACAATGCGCCGACAGACAGGACAGAGCTGGTTACTTTTAATATGAAACAAAGTTTTAACTTTGTAATTGTATTTCTTAAAGAAATGTAAACAATAAATCCGTTTTGTGGCTCTTTAATGTGTCGTGACAGATCGCTGTAGTGCCTCAGTTAAAGCTGCTCGTGAACCGATCATCTCTTCCTTCTATTTAATTTATAGCATCAAATAAACATGAATGAACATCAGAAGGAATGTTGTTTCAACCGCAGAAAGACGTCAGTACACACCGTTTTTCAAGTTCAAATCCACTGACGTTAATCTACGAACTCTCCTGACTGCTTTGTCGGACAAAATGGTGGATGGCGGATTATGATTGGTCAGATCGCCTGTCAATCAAACTCTTAGCAAAGGGTGAATTGGGCATGAGGGTGAAAGATTTCCCCATGCAGATTTCGCAACAGGTTTAAGTTGGTGAATTTTGCTGCATTGACCAACAGAAAGCTACTTGGTTTGAAAGTGACTTCTGTGTGAGCTTTGCTTCATACGTCACTACACTATTAACAATAGAACCAAATTGTCACTGCACCTTTAGGCTGAAAGATGACTCTGGAGTCTTCCAGCAACTAATACATGCATGGATTTTTCACAGCCAGTGCATGAAGCTAAATAACTTGCTTAGTGGAAGCGACAGCCTGCAGAAAGACATAATTAAAGCTGTAATGGAGTTAAGTAAAAGAGTGACATTGCAGAGTCCTAAGAAGCCCATATGTGGCGACATGACAAGAGTATTTGCCACTGAAGACTGCCTTAAAAATTAAACACTGTACTGGGTGGTTTGGTTTGGCAACTTATCTGGACTGCTTTTAGCAGCCAGAAGGAATGAAACAGAACTGGCCCTGCTGCTACTGATAGTCCCACCTTAAACTCATGCCATTGGTTACTTTGTCAAACCAAAGTCATCTAATTGGGATGCTCAAACAAACAGAACCATCTATTGAATACGTCTCAAAGACACTCTAGCGCAGGGGTCTCCAAACCTGCTCCTGGAGGGCCACTTCTCTGCAGAGTTTAGCTTCAACTCGCCTCAACACACTTGCCTGGAAGTTATAGCTGGTTCAGGTGTGTTTCATGAGGTTGTAGCTAAACCCTGCAGGGCAGTGGCTCTTCAGGAGCAGGATTGGACACCCATGCTCTAGTGGAATCAACCTAAAAAAAAATGCTAGTGGAATTTGCATATTTAGATGGGATAAGAAGTGCTTTAGCATTGAAAAGATGCCACACATCAACCCTGAAGAACCTCCTATTGCAGCTCAGCTTAAGTGTTTAATAACTGTATAATTGTGCTTAAACGCTTACACTTGCTGTGCCAAACATTGATGTTCCATCGTGCAGATGTAGGCACACTAGAAAGAGGCAGTGTTTTTATGATGATTAATGTTTTTGTGTGTGTTTTGGTTTATTTAGGATGGCTTTGTGGTGCGGATCTACGCCACCAGCTCAGACCCGGCCCTACAGCAGGAACTGCAGCTCAAACTGGCCAGGAAGTGTCTTCATGCCTGTGGCATCTCCCTCTTTGACCTAGAGAAAGACCTTCATATCATCAGTAAGACCAGTGCTTCAGTGCACACACATCTATACATGCAAATCAGTGTTTAGGAGTGTTGAAATGAACCAACTTGGTGTTGTCTCTTCTGTGGCGTGTGTGTTTATGTCCTCAGGCACAGGGTTTGATGAGGAAGCAGCATTGATTGGAGCTGGTAGAGAGTTTGCTTTGATGAAAACGGCATCTGGGAAGGTAGACATACCTCTCTATATTCCTCAGTGTCTCTACGTTTGTATTTAACTCAAGCTGTGTAACAGAAATGTTTGATTCTTCTTCATATGGTGGTGAAACTATTTCTGCCTTGCATAGTTACAGCATTGGATTAGAGGTAGAGAAGATTGGGTAAATGCCAGTAAGCCTGTGAAGAACATGTTTTGGTTTTAAGGAATTATATTAAGGAATTTAAACCTTCAGAACCATTAAAGTCGGCGTGAAATCAAAAGTTTTTTCTTAATGCATGTTACTTATCTTATTGTGAACGTTTCAGCCATGCATATATATATGAAATATTGATCGCAACTTCCGCTTCATGATGAGGTTTTGCATTATGATAATAAAAAAATATATATATATATATAGTCATAAAATATTTAAATTGTACATTTTTTTTTTTTTTACAATTTGTATTATTGTACATTTGCATGTTTGTGGTATTATTTATTGTACTTCCTTTAATTTATGCTAATTTAAAAACATCGTTTTTAATTTTTTTTATGAGAATCGAATGAGAATCACCATTGTGAATAGTAAAATATATATTAAAAAAAGTTAATTATGCGATTGCATTACGGTAATGAGAACTTTAAGAAAAAGTTTCTTTATGCACGATATGATTTCTTATTTTTTTATTTCATTTTTATTACTTTGTTATCTTTACATGTATTACTCTGCCTTTGCTTGTGTTATTATAAATCCAAACATACAAAAGCTTTTGCGCGATTAGAGAAGACTGGGTCTGTTGACAAGTAATAAAAGAGCACCGATGCATAGTCCTTAATAAATTCAGCTAGTGCACAATCATCTGGCCATTAAACATGTACATTTATTTTGTAATCCTCATAAATCAACAACAAGTGGAGTTTGTGTGAGTGAGTGTGTGTGCGTGTCTGTTTGTTTCGGCAGTGTGTGATGTTTCACACTAGGTCTAGCTGGCAGGGCTGATGGCAGTAATGGTCTCTCTTGTGTGAAAGTGACGGCAGCAGCAGAGAAGGCAGCCTGTAGAGCCGCACACATGCTTAAATAACTGGAAGTAATTTGATTATTCTACCCTTCCAGTTGAGCCCAGAGGCTCTTTGACACTCTGTGAGGCTGGAGCGTTTGAGAGGTCAAAGAGAGCACAGCTTGTGTGTATTTACTCGTGATCCTGGAGCAGTACAAATAAAGGGGAGTGGACAGGCTCCAAAACCGACACACAATAAGCACTAAATGCAAATACAAATTGGCTTTGGCGAGTACATAAAACAATTTAACCATCTGGCTGGTAACTTGATTAGGAATTGGAAAAAAATTACCGTTAAGTAATGGCGGTAATAATTAATGGCCAGTTTATTATCACAGTTGAGCTGCCGTTGTCAGGTGTGGCAAACAGTTCAATTTGGACACTGGGTGTGTCTCATTGATCTTAAGTGTTGGAGTGTGTTTTAGGGAGGTGCAGTGAGTGTGTGCCAGGCCTCAGGAGATATGGGAGCTGCTGTAGGTTTATCATCCTGTAAAACTAAACTCACTCTTTACTTATCTGGAGATTATACAGTCCAGTGAGCATAGCAGTAAAAACAGGCCTGAATGAGTCATGACTGGGCAACTTTCCTAATAAATGGTGCGGCCTGTAATATAAGAGAAGGTCATGTAGTTCTTTGCACGCATGCATTAATGGACTGCAAAATGCTTACGTGTGTTTTCTGTCATCATTGATTGTAGTTGTTGTGCTTTCCATTCATTCCAGATGTACGGTATTTATTTTATGTATTTGTAATTGTCATTATACATGTATGTATGTGTGTGTGTATATATATATATATATATATATATATGTATATATGTATGTATATATATATATATATATATATATATATATATATATATATATATATATATATATATATACACCGATCAGGCATAACATTATGACCACCTTCCTAATATTGTGTTGGTCCCCCTTTTGCTGCCAAAACAGCCCTGACCCGTCAAGGCATGGATTCCACTAGACCCCTGAAGGTGTGCTGTGGTATCTGGCACCAAGATGTTAGCAGCAGATCCTTTAAGTCCTGTAAGTTGTGAGGTGGGGCCTCCATGGATCGGACTTGTTTGTTCAGCACATCCCACAGATGCTTGATTGGATTGAGATTTGGGGGCCAAGTCAACACCTCAAACTCGTTGTTGTGCTCCTCAAACCATTCCTGAACCATTTTTGCTTTGTGGCAGGGCGCATTATCCTGCTGAAAGAGGCCACAGCCACCAGGGAATACCATTTCCATGAAAGGGTGTACGTGCTCTGCAACAATGCTTAGGTAGGTGGTACGTGTCAAAGTAACATCCACATGGATGGCAGGACCCAAGGTTTCCCAGCAGAACATTGCCCAAAGCATCACACTGCCTCCGCCGGCTTGCCTTCTTCCCATAGTGCATCCTGGTGCCATGTGTTCCACCAGGTACACTGTAAGCGATCCATACGCACCCAGCCATCCACGTGATGTAAAAGAAAATGTGATTCATCAGACCAGGCCACCTTCTTCCATACGCAACAAACTGCGGTGCGCTGTGTATTCTGACACCTTTCTATCAGAACCAGCATTAACTTCTTGAGCAATTTGAACTACAATAGCTCGTCTGTTTGATTGGAGCACATGGGCCAGCCTTCGCTCCCCACGCGCATCAATGAGTCTTGGCCGTCCATGACACTGTCGCCAGTTCACCACTGTTCCTTCCTTGGGCCACTTTTGATAGATACTGACCACTGCAGACCGGGAACACCCCACAAGAGCTACAGTTTTGGAGATGCTCTGTCTAGCCATCACAATTTGGCCCTTGTCAAATTCGCTCAAATCCTTATGCTTGCCCATTTTTCCTGCTTCTAACACATCAACTTTGAGGACATAATGTTCACTTGCTGCCTAATATATCCCACCCACTAACAGGTGCCGTGATGAAGAGATAATCAGTGTTATTCATTTCACCTGTCAGTGGTCATAATGTTATGCCTGATCTGTGTGTGTGTGTGTGTGTGTGTGTGTGTGTGTGTGTGTGTGTATATATATATATATATATATATATATATATATATATGTGTGTATGTGTGTGTGTGTGTGTGTGTGTGTGTATGTGTATGTATATGTGTGTGTGTATATATATATATATATATATATATATATATATACACACACACACACATATATCTTTAATTTTAAACAAAGATTTTATTTTATTAGTATTTATTTTAATTTGAGTATTTTGTTAATATAATTAATATTTATATACTAATATTATATGTATTTGTACCAAATCTTTTTCACGTATGTCAAATACAAGACACGTCAGATTTGTTGAATGATCCCAAGCATCATTTGTCCTTGTGAGGCACATGGATGTTTACACATTGGTTTACTCTTTACAGGAACTAACACAAACCTCTTTCAGTAACTGTACAGTATATCCTCACTTGAGTTTGCATAGTGCACATTCTCACTGTTTTTGAGCAATTCAGTATAAAATTATGATAATAATTGTGATTTTTATCATGATTATTATTAAATAATATATTAAACAAAATAAGAAAGATATTGTAACTTGTACTGTTAAAAATAGGGGTGGAACGGATCAAATAACTCACGGTTTCACGGTTTGGTATGTGCCAAAGTTCAGGGTAATTAGGACATTTGTCAAATGATAAGCTAAATAAGAACAAATAATCAAACTACAAGCAACAGCACAAAAACATACAATAAAGCAAAGAGGCATATAAAATAAACAGTGCTTTTCAGGTTTTTCAGGTGTCTTAACAGTGGTTTTCAGGTACAGAAATTGACTAAAGTAATCAAATATAAAATAGCATTGCATATTATAATCTTATAAATAAAGATGATCATTATTGAAGTTACAAAAGCCATTTAGTCAAGAGCAGTGAGTGATTTCTTAGTCGTTTGTTGTTTGATTAACATTAAAAACAGAGACAGCAGGAATAGCCTTCTTTCCCTTTAAGAAATAAAGGTCAGATTCAGCACATACTGTTACACACGAACACACGTCTTTATCGACTGTTTATGTTTTACTTAAGACATAACCTACTATGTCCGCTAGGATTACTCACCAAGATGGGCATGTTGACATTTTTTTGTGTGAATTTGTCCGTTCAAACTTGAAAGAGAACTTAATATTTGCGCGCTATCTGTGACGCGCCGTGTGCGTGGCTTCAGATAAGTGCACACTGCACACACACACACCTCCTCTCAGCGTGCGCGAGTTCTCTTTCGCGTCTTGCCCTTGAATGTTTAAATTGGCCAGGCTTAAATGAGTTTAGTTTAAACAACTTGTGCTGTTCGGGTCTCATCTGGGGGTGATGACGGCGTATATGACTGAGTGAATCACTTTCGAGCATACACACTCGCATACAAGAGTGACTGTTTTGTCCACGTTTTTTGATCATCGCTGTTGTTTTAATGTATTGGGAAGCCAGAATGTGCATCCATCGACAGAAACATACATTAACCTAACTCTGTCTGTCTGTTTTACACGTTATTTTCAACAAACCCTATTGTAGATGTGTCATCAGATTTGAGAAGAACCGCGGTGCAAGTGCGTGCCGAACCATGAGTGGAGAACCGTACGGTTTCACCCCTAGTTAAAAAGGATTAAATAAATATAAAAAAGGATTAAATAAATACTATTACAATACTATAATAGTATTTACATTTTATTATCTTCTTTTTTAGCAATCAATAATAGAAGTGGTCTAAATATTAAAAAATGTATATTTATCTGTCCAATCATTGCATTCGGTTCGTTGTCACTGTGTCATTGAGTGTTGCAAACAAACAGCAGCCACCTTTTAAAGTTCCTTCTGAACCAAAACAACAAGCTTATGCTGCTTTTACGCCATGTTGTATTTACTGTAGTTAAGAGATGGCAACCCGTGAGGCTCTTTTCAGAGCTGTTCATGTCCTCAGACTCAGATTTATGCATTTCTATGGCAACACTAATTGAATCTGCAGCAGTCACATGGTATAAGTCAAAGCTTTCTTAAGTTGTTTACGTTCATTATTATTGTAATGTTAAGTGCTTTGAGACATGAGGTAATTTAACGTCATCTCTCGTGGCGCTCGTGGCACTCTGCTCTGGCTGTGCGCGTTCATGTGTTTTGGAGGAGGTGTGGCTTTGGAGACCTACCATATGATTGCCTACCATAGCTTTAAATCACAGTCTGCATATTTTCACAATAGCACTAAGCCATATAGTGATATTGATTTTATTTCGATATATTGTGCCGCTTTAATCCTGCCTAAAGCTTGGTTTATACTTCACGCGTCCGCACGACTGCGAAGGTGCGCACGGAAAAAATGACATCATTGTGCCGTGGGCGGTCATGCGCGTTGAGAGCGCAAGACCCCATTTCGCTTGCCGGTGTGCACGGCAAGTTTTGTAACTTTCCGCGCGGCTCCGCATCCGAAGATGCATGAGTTCGAGGCGAATCTGGCCGAGCAGATACGTCTCTCACAGGCACCCAGTTTGCGCTTGTCCAAATGAATTGCTTACATTTACAAAATTAGCCTACAATAGCAGAAATAAGCCTTTTTAATGAAAATAAACGTCCATGTTTAATAAAAATGTTCATGAAATTAAATAAAAATGGTTAATGAAATTAGAAAATATTTAAGAGATTGTTGTTTCATTTAGCTTCATACATATGTTCTCATATCCATATATTTTGTTCTAATATGACAAGTAATAATCTCAAGGTTTACTGGATTTTACACAATTCTTTGGTTCTTTTGTAGGGAGGGTTTGGTTAAGTATAATAAAAAACAAACATTGTCACATGTGTACCTTACTACTTCTCACCGCTGCTTCCTGATGGTTTAGAGAACAATTACTCCAAGTTGCCCCCTGTCGTTTCAAAGAATAGTACAAAGGTGAGCGCGTTAAGTATAAACGCCTCGTCCATTTGGAGAGGAGCGCGCTCAGTCAGCGGAGGCTCGCGGTGCGGAGCAAGGCAAAAGTATAAACAAGGCTTAACACCTCCATTTGTGGTCTATAGAAGCAAAAAAAATCATACAGGTTTAGAATGACATGAAGGTGAGTAAACAATGATAGATATTGCATATTTGTGTGAAATATCCCTTTAATAGGCCAATCAGGCGCAGTTATTGGCTGGTGCAAAATAGTTGTCCTGTCACAGCTTAACTAGAGTCTGTTAAACAGTTCTTAAGTGCCATTTCAGCGGTTCATTTCAATTATCTGACAGAGGTATTTGTTTGTGCCATTGAACACAGGCTTGGTAACACACAAAGGAGATGTAAAAATGATTGTCTTCCTCTCCACTGATGCAGATCTACTATACTGGAAAGTATCAGAGCCTCGGTATCAAGCAGGGCGGCCCGTCGGCTGGGAAGTGGGTGGAGCTGCCGGTCACCAAGTCGCCCAAGTTTGTGCAGTTCTCAGTAGGCCATGACGGCTCCCACGCCCTGCTGGTGGCAGAGGATGGGAGCGTCTTCTTTACGGGCTCCGCCAGCAAAGGGGAGGATGGAGAGTCAAGTATGACAGGAATTATTATTGTGCACATACTTGATCTGAGATAATGATATTTTAGCAAATGGACGATCAACCTCTTATGATGGTGTCTGTCTTTAGCAAAGAGCAGGAGACAACCAAAGCCCTACAAACCCAAGAAGATGATCAAAATCGAGACCAAGACTGCCATCTACACGGCCTGCAACAATGGCAGTAGCAGCATTGTCACTAAAGATGGAGAGCTCTACATGTTTGGCAAGGATGCCATTTACAGCGACAGTACCTGTAAGTGCCCGTTAAAGATGGCAGGAAAGAAATTATGGCCTATCATATTGCTGTCTGTAAAACCATATATCTGTCCCTGTGGGAGAGATTATTTAGAGCCAGTACATGATCCACATTCACAAAAGTGGGATATATTTAGAAAACTCCATATTTGGATGTTCAGACTATGTACATAAACTGTTTCTTTCTTTTTATTTTCTTAAAATGGGATTTCTGCCAGCTTAACTTTGCTGATATAGCAAATATTCCTGATGCTCTACATACTCGGTATCACAATTTATTTAGTCATATTTCTTTTTTTAAAAACCTGAAGCAGAGTTTCACATCCGTCTACACCGACGCATCGTGCCGCGCCACAACAGCTAGAAGCTGTCTACACTGGACGCGACAAAGCAACCTTTGCAAAGCATTTGTCCTTCATAGGTATGGAACGATTACCGGTTTCACGATAAACCACGATAAAATGTACTGACCGTTAGTAATATCGTTTAAAATTTAATTATCATTAAAACCGTGTTTGATTATCACGATTTTGAAAACCCGCGGTAAATCCTGTCCAGCCAGCATCAGTCTGGCGCAGATGCAGCATGCAGCGTTTTTTGAATGAGAAGAAATGGCAGAAGGCACTGACAGCGACGGGAGATTTTTCAGCCTTCTAAAAGGACCATATCTGAGGTGTGGTCATATTTTGGCTTTTACAAAAGTCCTGAGGGAAACTTAATTGAGCATGGTCACCCTGTCTGCAGAACATGCAAAACGAAAGTCGCTGCAATAGGAGGAAACGCTTCAAATCTGCCGAGTCGTCTCTATGACCATCACCCAATGTTGTATAGCGAACGCAAGGCAAGTGGACTTTGACCTCAATATCGAAACTATGTCTGGGAAATAATTGGACACAAAGTTTTGAGTTTAAATATTTTATCTCACTCACTTGAAATTAACGTGAAGCTTCCGCGAAGAAAAGTTTGCAGCAAGTGGCTTTGAGCCAAAGATAATGCAATTGTACACTTATTACACAGATTTTCTTTACCACATAAATAATTACGGGGACATATTGAATGGAGATTAATGTTTTAAATCTGATTTCATTTTCAATACAATTAAAAACGGAGACGCAAGTTGCATTTGAATGAAACGAGAGAGCGCGCCTGTTGTGATACGTGGATGTGCGCTGTTATAATGCGTTGCTATTGACGTTAATATTGATAATCGTGATAATTTGGGTCACTATAATCATATGAAATTTTCATAACGTTCCATCCCTAGTCCTTCATGTCAGTACGTCATGAATAGAATGAGGCATCAGTTTACTGTCGAGGATTTGTCGTGTTGCGCCGCATCCAGTGTAGACAAAATCACTGATTATAATGGGTTATATTGTCTTTTGTCACGTCGCATCGTGCCGCTCGCGTCCGGTGTAGGCACAGTGTGAGGATATGCAAATACTGTCATGCACGATTAGTGCATACATAGTGATGTACCTCTTGCTGCATATTCAAACGCCAAACTATGTAGCCCTATGAAATCAGTTTAATTTTTTCCCCAAATTAAAATTTTTCTGGATCCAGTTCCTTTCCTTCTTAATTTTTTGTACAATTTGACAACAATTTATTAAAAGTTTAACAAAAATTTGATTTTTAGGGCTTTATGAAATCTGTTTTTATTTTTTCCCAAAATCCATTTTGTTCTTTCAACATTCGGTGTTTTCAGTTTAAATTTTTCTGGATTCCATTTTAATGTTTTAATTAAGCCTTAATAATCACATCCAATCAGTTGAACTCAGAAAACTTGTTTTCTTGCCCCCCTCTCAAATTTGATAATACTAATTTTTGCAACAGTAGGGCCCTATAAAATGTTGAATTTTTTCAGAAATTCTGTGTTGTCTGTTGTGCACAGCAACGTCACAGGAGTGTAACCGCGATAAAGACGATAGTCCAAAATCTCTACCGGTTAATCGTGTCTCCTGGTATATAGCCCCCCCCCCCCAGATATGGCGATAGAGTATGTGTAGTAGACAAAACCGCGCCACTCGTTCACGTGGAATATAAGTTCATATTTAAATGACATATTTTGTGCTTAAATATTCACAGACACTAGTCCATATCACAATTTGACTAATTGTACAACCTTCCTTTTGATTTATTTAACCACAATTTGACAAATTCCATGACATTTCACATTATATTGTAGTTCCATTTTTACAACTGGGTTCTGTGATTCCTTCTGCGTTTTCTGCTTTGTTGAAATCATAGGGCCCTATATTATTTGTGATAACAGACAATTTAACACAAAATGTACCAAATTTGCCTACCATCTCGTTTAGGGCTGGGTAAAAAATATTGATTTCTCGATTTTGAGTTGATTCTCATTTTTGTGAACCGATATCGATTCTTAAATCCCAAGAATCGATTGGTTTATCCTGTTTTCAGTTGATGAATGAACGGAAATTTGTAGAGCCCCTCCCATCCAATAAATCGCAATAATCTTTGTGCTTTGTTACTATTGATATGAAACAAAGTTTTAGATTTCAAATTACGTCCATTTTATTATGAAATTTAAAAAATAAACCGTTTTGGCGCTGTTTAATGTGGTTTAACAGATCACAGTAGCGCAGCTCAGCTCGAGAAGCGGCAGCGCGCAGCTCACGTGGACGGATCATCTCCTCCACTTTAATGCCAGTTTCAGCAAGAAATAAACATTAATGAACGTCTGAAAGTATGTTAAAAGATAGAGTACAACGTACTGAAATCCTTATCATGTCACATTTAATCGCTCAATCAGTGTTTTAACCGCGGAAAGACATCAATAAAGCAGCTTATGAACAATGTCACATAATGTCACATTTACCTCAGAAAAACCATTTGATGGTTTTGATGCATTGAAGCATTTTGATAACCACAGTACCACCACATTACATAGGCTATTCATTATCATTTTTAATGTTCTTCAATATTAATGTATGTTTGAATAAATCCGTCAAGTTTTTATGACGGCCACCATTTAAATGTTTATTTAAAAAAAACAAATTGGTGTAGAAATATGATTATGTAATTGTAAAGTTAGTATTATAACTTTATTATTATAAAAAACATCCTTGAGTGTAATTTGTATTTAAATCAGTTAATTTTAACCTTCAATTTTATAGTAGCCTAATGTAGTACCAACTGACTACCATGTAGCCTATAGTTTACAGCATTAGTTGAGATTTTTTTTCTCAAGAAAATTTGCCATGTACTGTATCTGATATATATCCACAATAATCGATATTGAATCGAATCGAAAACGTAATCGAATCGAAAGCTTGTGAATGGAAATCAAATCGAATCGAAAGCTTGTGAATGGAAATCGAATCGAATTGTGAAATTTGTGTCAATACCCAGCCCTAATCTCGTTATAATCACAGTTATTACGAGAACGCATCATCCTTGACTTTACAGAGGAATGTAACCAATTTGGTTTCTTGCATATAGAATTTGCATGTTTAAATTTGCATCCCTTAAATCATGGTTAAAATTTGAGTATCATTCTTTTCATAGCTGCTTTATGTTAAAATGTTATGAGAGATTTATTAGCATGCATGATTAATTTTTTCCATGATTAATTTTTGACTTGCAGGTCAGGTGTCGGATCTGAAGGGACACTTTGTAACTCAGGTAGCCATGGGAAAAGCTCACACTTGTGTCCTGACCAAGAGCGGGGAGGTGTGGACATTTGGAGTGAACAACAAGGGCCAGTGTGGTCGAGATACTGGAGCCATGAACCAGGCAGGGAAAGGTGAGAACCGCTTAATCAACCCAAACATGAAAATGTACAATTACACACTAGCAAAGGCCCTGAATGGTAAATTAAGTCATCCTTGACCATCCTTTGAAAATTGCACCAAATGAAATGATAGGTATAATGCTAAATTACATACATTTTCCAGATCTTTTTTTATTTGTATTGTTTGACAGTATATTGAGCAACTAGTTTTTTTTTTTGTGTTGTGCTTAGTAGCTCCACCTACAGTAAAATCTCAATTTAAAATCCCAATCCATATAGATATACTACACTACTAATATTTAATAGAAGAAAAATACGTGATGCTCCAAATTAGTGATCGACCGATATATCGCTAATGCCGGTATATCGAGTTTATATCAAGATCTTTTTTCTTTTCTTTTTTTTTTACGAAAATCTATTGGTATAAAAATTTTATTTGCATGACTTATTTAAATTTATCTGTTAGACTTTAATTTAGACTTATCTGGTAACCATTGTTACAACAGTGTTTATTTTATATATATATATATATATATATACACTACCAGTCAAAAGTTTGGAAACTGTACTATTTTGATTGTTGTTGAAAGAAGTCTCTTCTGCTCACCAAGGCTGCATTTATGTTATTAAAAATACAAAAAAAAGCTGTAATATTGTGAAATATTATTAAAATGTAAAATAACTGTTTTCTATTTGAATATATTTTAAAATGTAATTTATTCCTGTGATGGAAAGCTGAATTTTGAGTATCATTACTCCAGTCTTCAGTGTCACATAATCCTTCTGAAATCATTCTAATATGATTATTTGCTGCTCAAGAAAATATTCATGGATGACTATAACTACCATTTTCAATCTGTACCTCAGTTGGCTCTGTCAGGTTGTGTAGTCAGCTTCTTTTGAAAGCATGTTTTTGATGTTTTCCTGTCGTAGCGTTCGGTGTAGAGAACATGGCCACTGCCATGGATGAGGACTTGGAGGACGAGCTGGACGAGAAGGAGGAGAAATCTATGATGTGTCAGCCAGGCATGCACAAGTGGAAGCTGGACCAGTGTATGGTGTGCACCGTGTGTGGAGACTGCACTGGGTACGGCGCCAGCTGTGTGAGCAGTGGCCGACCTGACAGAGTGCCAGGAGGGTAAGAGAAACCAAACAACGCACACAAACCCACAAATCACCATAATCCAGCTATTGACAGCATTTCAGAGCAAGAAATTGCCATGAATACAGTATTTTCATTGTACTAAACAGGCCACAAGGCCTTGTTAATTGTTAATTAATAATGTTTATGCTTATCAATTCAAAAATGAAACTCTTATAAATTAATACATTATCAAATTAACAAAAAGTAAGAATAAATTAAGGGTGTGTTCACACTTGGCATGTTAAAACGAACCCTGGTGCGATTGCTCTGTTAGTGCGGTTCATTTGAATAAGTGTGAATGCTGCCATCTGAACCCTGGTGCGCACCAAACAAACAGACCGAGCCTGAAAAGATGGGTCTTGCTCCGCTTCCAAACGAACTCTGGTGACATGGTCCAAAGACATGTAAACGAACCAAAAACGCCATAAGATGCGACCCTAAAAAAAACAGAATGCTCAAGCACACCTGTTTTTTTCTTGTCATAGTCGCGATGTTGCCCCTCACAGTTTGGTACAGGCATCAGAACCGCTTCTCCTCACAGCAGATCTTCGTTTGTGTGTGTGACGGAGGGGTTCCTGCCGCTGTTTTGACTCCTTTACACATTTTATAAGCTCTTCACGAGTTCTCAGCTGGTCAAAATACCATCATATGTAGCTAAGCACATACAACAAGCACATTTAGCCCAGAACACAGCATTGTTTTAGATGTTCGGTAAGTTCCGTCACGAAATATATGTAATAAAAGCCGCCCAATCAGGTTGTGAACATATCCCTATGCCTTTAGGTTCGGTGTTAAAATGCCAATGTGAACACTAAACTGACCAGGACTAAATGTTTTTCTTTTTTTCTTTTGGTCCGTACCAAATGAACCAAGCGAACCAAAGTGTGAACACACCCTAAGTCATGTTTAAAAATGTAGCTACTTGTTAACTATAATATAATAAATTAATAAATCATTTTTAATTGGTACTTTAAAATAACATTTAAAAAAAATTCTATTTATTTGCATTTTTGCAGCATTGAAATGGCACAACAGAATTTAATGTTTGGAGAGAAAGTCAACTTTAAGCCTCTCAATTTCTTTAAATTTATTTTTCTCACTGCAAATGTTTAGAACATTGTCTTTTTTTTGTACTTTTGTTAAAAAATAAATGTAGAAAAGTTGAATACTGTATTTTTAATCAACTCAAGTAAAAGTACCGCAATTAAATTCTACTAAAAATGGTTATTTTGTAAATTATTTAATTATAAAAAAGAAAGGAAAAAAAAATACTGTAACGAGAGTAGTAGTTATTAGTTACTTTTTTCTTCTGATATTTACTATCATCTATAGCTATAGCACTACTGCAGTTTAATGCACCGATTATAGTCCTTAACCTTTTATGTGCATCTCTCCTCTGCAGGATTTGTGGCTGCGGCTCTGGCGAGTCTGGCTGTTCGTCATGTGGCTGCTGTAAGGCTTGTGCCAGAGAGCTGGATGGTCAGGAGGCCAGACAGAGAGGAATCTTTGATGCTGTGAAGGAAATGATACCGCTGGACCTGCTCTTAGGTACTGAGGTGTCATCCAAGCACATTCAGTACAGCTCCATAGCCATCAAATCATATCATATCCCTTTCCTATCTGTGAGCCATTTTCTTGTCAAATGTTGAACCATATTGTCTGCATGCATGAAATATTCAGATTAGGGAAGGGCAGAATGAAAATTCAACAATTGCAAATGAAACAACATTTTTACAATATAATTTAAAGTCACCATGAAACGCAAGTTGCGATAGTCTTTTCTTCCCTATTGTGACATAAATTTGATTGGATCGTTGGATGGTTGCGGGTTGCTATTGCTATGTCATGTGAGTGACAGGTTGTCCCGCCCTCGCACCAGTAAACACGTAATCAGAGGAGAGGGAGGGAAAGGGCAAATTTTAAAATACTTTTGTGCACGGATAAATCATTTATAATAAATACTGCAATATTCCATAAAAATTTAGATTTGTCCATTTTGATTTTATGGTGTCTTTTAATAACCATGTGGAAAAAAATATATTAATTTAATATATAATGTTTTTTTTTTAAATAAACCAACAAAAAAGATTTAAAAAATCATATCTGTTGTTGGACACAAAAAAATAATAATATGCATTGCAGCATTCATAAAAACTATATTGGTCTATCTCTATTTTCTACAATGTCAACTGTCATACTGTCCAGTCCTAATAGAGGTCATTGGTCACTGGCTGCTTTGGCAATGTTGTCTGCATATTTGCCTAGTGAAACAGCACTGTGTGTGTATGTGTGTTTTGTTGGGATCATCTCGCTGCTCTTGTCTCTCACTGTCTTGCATTGCATCTCATGCTCATCATTCACTTGCCTGTGTTGTTTCTCGTTTGTCTCCTCCTTTGCCCCCGCCTGGGCTGGACCTCTGTTATTTTAGCTGTGCCTGTCCCTCCTCCCCCAGGCGTCAATATAGAAGAGCACATCCAGATTCGACAGGAGGAGAAGAGACAGCGCATCAACCGCCGGCACCGGCTGGAGGAAGGTCGAGGTATGATGCCTACATGACCAGACCCCAGAATAAACCCAGACACTCCGCACGTGTGTGATACACACACACCTCTCGCAACTATGACGTGTTACTGCACTATAATGCAGCTTTTCAAATGCTCATAGTATGTACTGTGTAAAGCCAGAGCTGGGCAATACAGTGGGTAGAACAAGTATTTGATACACTGCTGATTTTGCAGGTTTGCCTACTTACAAAGCATGTAGAAGTCTGTAATTTTGATCATAGGTACTCTTCAACTGTGAGTGACGGAATCTAAAACAAAAATCCAGAAAATCACATTGTATGATTTTTAAGTAATTAATTTGCATTTTATTGCATGACATAAGTATTTGACACATCAGAAAAGCAGAACTTAATATTTGGTACAGAAACCTTTGTTTGCAATTACAGAGATCATACGTTTCCTGTAGTTCTTGACCAGGTTTGCACACACTGCAGCAGGGATTTTGGCCCACTCCACAGACCTTCTCCAGATGCTTCAGGTTTCGGGGCTGTTGCTGGGCAATACGGACTTTCAGCTCCCTCCAAAGATTTTCTGTTGGGTTCAGGTCTGGAGACTGGCTAGGCCACTCCAGGACCTTGAGATGCTTCTTACGGAGCCACTCCTTAGTTGCCCTGGCTGTGTGTTTTGGGTCGTTGTCATGCTGGAAGACCCAGCCACGACCCATCTTCAATGCTCTTACTGAGGGAAGGAGGTTGTTGGCCAAGATCTCGCGATACATGGCCCCATTCATCCTCCCCTCAATACGGTGCAGTCGTCCTATCCCCTTTGCAGAAAAGCATCCCCAAAGAATGATGTTTCCACCTCCATGCTTCACGGTTGGGATGGTGTTCTTGGGGTTGTACTCATCCTTCTTCTTCCTCCAAACACGGCGAGTGGAGTTTAGACCAAAAAGCTCTATTTTTGTCTCATCAGACCACATGACCTTCTCCCATTCCTCCTCTGGATCATCCAGATGGCCATTGGCAAACTTCAGACGGGCCTGGACATGTGCTGGCTTGAGCAGGGGGACCTTGCGTGCGCTGCAGGATTTTAATCCATGACGGCGTAGTGTGTTACTAATGGTTTTCTTTGAGACTGTGGTCCCAGGTCTCTTCAGGTCATTGACCAGGTCCTGCTGTGTAGTTCTGGGCTGAATCCTCACCTTCCTCATGATCATTGATGCCCCACGAGGTGAGATCTTGCATGGTGCCCCAGACCGAGGGAGATTGACCATCATCTTGAACTTCTTTCATTGTCTAATAATTGCGCCAACAGTTGTTGCCTTCTCACCAAGCTGCTTGCCTATTGTCCTGTAGCCCATCCCAGCCTTGTGCAGGTCTACAATTTTATCCCTGATGTCCTTACACAGCTCTCTGGTCTTGGCCATTGTGGAGAGGTTGGAGTCTGTTTGATTGAGTGTGTGGACAGGTGTCTTTTATACAGGTAACGAGTACAAAAAGGTGCAGTTAATACAGGTAATGAGTGGAGAACAGGAGGGCTTCTTAAAGAAAAACTAACAGGTCTGTGAGAGCCGGAATTTTTACTGGTTGGTAGGTGATCAAATACTTATGTCATGCAATAAAATGCAAATTAATTATTTAAAAATCATACAATGTGATTTTCTGGATTTTTGTTTTAGATTCCGTCTCTCACAGTTGAAGTGTACCTATGATAAAAATTACAGACCTCTACATGCTTTGTAAGTAGGAAAACCTGCAAAATCGGCAGTGTATCAAATACTTGTTCTCCCCAAAATATTCACAATATATTTGAGAGGAATTTTGCCCACTATTGTTGAAATGTTTTGGGTTGGTAAGATTATTTATGTTTTTGAAAGTCTCTTTCAAAGTGCTCACCAAGGCTGCATTTATGTGATCAAAAATACAGTAAAAACAATAATATAGTTAAATATGTTTACAATTTAAAATAACTGTTTTCTATTATAATGTATTTTAAAATATTATTTATTCCTATAATGGCAAAGCAGCATTATTGAAAGTCTTCAGTTTCACACGATCCCTCAGAAATCATCCTGATCTGGTGCTCAAGAAACATTTCTTGTTACAGTTGAAAACAGTTGTGCTGCTTAATATTTTTGTGGAAACTGTGATACATTTTTTCAGGATTCTTTGATAAATAGAATGTTCAATTAACAGCATTTATTTTGAATAGAAATCTTTTGTAACATTATAAATGTCTTTGTCACTTTTGATCAATTTAATGAATCCTTGCTTAATAAAACTATTAATTTCTTTAAGAAAAAATCTTACTTGCCCTAAACTTTTGAACTGTAGTGTTAAATTAAGCAACATTATGAATATTGAGAGTTTCTGTAGCAAAAATAGCTTTTGATTCATTTTTATGAACTGTTAAATTCAAAGTTCAGATTGCTTTGCATCGTTGTTCAGAAGTGTAAACACATTTTTCATGAATTAGAAGTCTTTAGTAAAATATGGATAAACATTGCTGTTTAATGCTATATATTGGTCTCCCTGGTATTCATATGTCTTGTGTATTTTAGATCTAGATTTTTTTTAAAACTTATTTTAGTACTTAAATTACACATTTTGAATTTCTTCATAGCAAATATATATTTATATATATATTTTTAGACATTTTTTTAAATTGTATTTATATTTAAGTTAAGTATTTAAGTATATCGTCCAGCCCTAATATTATACATTTTTACGTCAAAACTATTTTTTGGACCATAATATGACATGAGAATGCCATAGACAGGCCACTGCGAATGTTACTAATTTTTTTTCCCCCTGACAAAAACATCTAATCATAATCCATTCTCCAGTTCACTCTGTCATATACAACCTTGATTATGAGCACTTCATACATTTTCCATAATATTTTCCTCTGGGTTCAAGGATGGAGTATTATTACCTACTCAATAATACTCTAAAACGGACTGATCACCCGAACTATCAGCCTTCTACCTTACGCGTGCTTGTCTCCTGTGGGAGTGGGTTGCTTGTGGAAATTCCCTTCTCACTTGTGTTTTCATAATGTACCATGTGTAATATACCATGTTTTATTTTCCATTTGTGAGATGCTCTTCCCCATGCATGTGAAAGTTTCTCTCTCCCCCCCATAGGCCCCCTTGTTTTCCCTGGTCCCCTTTTTATGAACCAGCGTGAGCAGGTGCTAGCAAGAATAAGACCCCTTCAGGCCTTTAAGCTAATGCGGGAGAGACTCAAAGGTACTGCGGTCTTCACTACAGACTCCACCTGGAGCCCCATAATGTCCTTCTTTCTCCTTTCCTTCAACAAGCTGTACTCTACCGCTTTCTTTGGACCCAATAACATCTCTCTGTCTGCATCTCTTCCTCTACCTCTCTGGTGAAAGAATAAAGACCTAACTTTACTACCTCTTTCTCTTCTAACATAATAGTCAGTTGGCCATATGTTGTATATGCTGTGCTCAGTGCTTTAAACAATCAGACCCTGCAGTCAGGTGAAAAATATCAGTGCTGAGGTTTACGATTAAACCAAACGGATCATTTTCCTCAACTAGACTGAGACTAGAGAATTGTCATGTTATGGTAATTGTTATTGGGAAAACTGTGTCCAAATCTTAAATAGCACAGGTGTTTTTTTGTTTTTTTACTGCAGGCTGGCTTTTAAGTTATCATAGTTATCACAAGAGCTTAAAATAAATCCTAGTGCATGGCCAATATAGAACTTTATGCCTTGTAGTTATTTTAAGAAACATTGAAATAATAGCTGTGCAGATTCACCATCTGAATGCGTTTTATTATTTACCCAATCTAATATCTAGGGCAATATCAGAACTTTTTTTTATTTTTAAAGGAATAGTTCACCAAAAAGTCATTTTATTATTTACTCACTTTGATATTGTTCTAAACCCATTTGCTGTTATAATATTAGTTACGATTATATTCTTATTTTATCTGTGAGAAAAAGGGAATTTTTCTAGAATTGCATCTTTTTATGCATCTCTTTTCCATACAAAAGCGATTTATTGTAAGCTGTTAGAGCAGCAGATAGAGTGTCTCACTTTGATTGGTTATCTCCTCCAACTTGATTTAGTGCAGCAGTAGTTGATGTTGTCATCGTATTTCTTTTTTTATCATGGGTGCAGTACTGCCACCTATCATGTTGGCATGTCAAATATATAGTTACTGGCACTGGATTATTTACCATGTTATGTGTAGTATTAACAAAGTTGGTATTTCATTTATTAAATATCATGGTTATCATTGGTATATCAATATCATTATTATTTTATTGCGACACCCCTAGTCCATAATGACCATAACTGCCAAGGTCCAAAAATGACTAAAATCACCATAAATGTGTCAGAGACATCCAAACATCATGTTAGCATAGACTTGTGTTCTATGTTCCAAATATTTCTCTGAAAATTTTACGACACACTGAGAACCAGTGCGTCTTTTGAAATTAATCCCGAACCTAAATAAAATTTCAGAGCTTCTGCAGAAGGGGAATATTATCATTATAATTAATAATGAGTATTATCTGTTATCAGAGTTAATATTTGTAAATTGTCAGTGATAAACCACTAAAATGACAGCATACAGGTTTTGTAAAGACATAAAACTAAAATTTTGTTTTCCCAACATTTTAAATGTATGGGACATTTTTGTCACTTTTAGTGGAATCCCCCCCCCCCTCCCCCCAAAAAAAGGTAATAAAAAAACCTCTTAATACATAGTGTAATACAAAATATGTCACGCATAATGTCTCAAGTATAAAATATATGTTGAATCATTAAAGTTATATATCAAGTGTATGCACATACATCAACAAACAAAACCTTACAACTGTAAAGTATATGGATGTACGTACATGCATACAAGTATCCACACATATAATCTCACGCTTCTGAACAGATTCAAGCCACAGCCATAATGGAATCTTAATTCTTAGGTTGACAAACTCTTGAAGAAGTACAGTACTAATATATTCAGAAAAAAAGGTAATGAATGGGTCCCAGATCTCAGAAAATATACCAGTGTTGCCCTTTATCACATACCTATTTTTTCCACATGAATGAAGCTCATAACATCTCTCAGCCAGTCATCGAAAGATGGAGGGGAATTTTGTTTCCATAGCAGGAGAATGCACCATCTAACTAATGATGTTAGGCAAGTCAGTGACATTTGGAGGAAGTCCAAAAAGTGCAACCAAAGGGCAAGGCTCAATCTGTTTCTTTGTCACTAAGGAAAAATCAATTAAAGATTGATAGCCAAAAAGAAGTTATGGATGGACATAACCAAAACATTGGTTATGTATTAAAACTGCAGAAGCCTGATGGCTACGATCACATAGAAGATCAACACCAGGCTTGAATTTTGCCAACAGTAAATTCGATGAATACATTTTAATTGGATGAGGCTATGACATGCACAAATAGAAGAGGTGTGAACATGGGACAGGATCTGGTTCCAAGTCTCATCTTCAAATATGAGGCAAAGATCTGACTCCCACTGTTGTTTAATAAATGAGAGAGAGAGAGGAGATGGAGGAAATCAGTCTGTATAGAGTAGACAATGCACCCCTTTTATCCAAGGCTACTTTGAGAATCTGATCTAGCGAAGATTTTGGCATAAGATTCGTAAAGTCAGTGAATTAATTTTTAACAATTTCGGAGCTGCAAATATCTAATCAAATATAATGTCCTCATTCTAATGAATTTCTACTGTAATGGACTCATTATAATATATTAATAAAAACATCTTTACATTGCCTGGTAGGTTATCATTGCACAAATTAACAGTCTCTTATTTTAAGAATATGTTTTCAGAAATTAGAAGTGTTCTAAACTAATGCGCTTTCTTCACTGTAGCTCACACACACATTCAGACACTCACTTTCACAGAAACAATCAACACAGAAATTTCTCAACGCTGCCCTTCAATTTTTTATCAATAAAATAGTTTAACCACTGAAGAGCTACATTATCTTTCTCAGCACGGAGTTGGTAACATCACTGTTTTTGAAGCAATTAAACTCACGGCTTCTCTGTTAATAGAGAAACGCGGCACAGACTGAGGTAATTTATACATGCACAATCTCTCTCAGGCCCGTAAATGAACACAGACTTGATGTGTTACACTTTTCTGTGAATAGAATATCGAACTGGAGATTGCTAAACTGCAAGCTTACCGGTGTTTTCAGAAAGCCAGTGCTTTTATCCACACACAGAGAAAAATGTTGTCAAAATTGTACCTTTAGGGGTACAACAGCTTGTCGCTGGGGCAGTACCCTTAAAAGGACATCTTTGTATCTTTTTTTTTTTTATTTTTATTTTTTTTTTTTTATATATAAATAAACCACAGAAAGGTTGATAGTAGTACCTTAAGGTACATATTTGTACTCTAAGGTACTAATATGCACCTTTTAGGAGTAAAAAAGGTACAAAGATGTCCTTTTAAGGGTATTGCCCCGGCGACAAGCTGTTGTACCCCTAAAGGTACAATTTTGACAACCTTTTTCTCTGTGTGCACGGTGGAGATAGAGCATGTGCACATAGTTGCCAGGTTGAGAAAAATAAGTAAAACATATAGCAGATATTTCCGTATTGCGCAAACTGGTAGCTCTGATTGGGGGATTACATCTCTAGATGTCGGGCAACCCCAGTTATGTTCCTCTGCTGGACAGATTAAACCTTGTTCTAGCCTATATTATATTCTATTCATTAATTTCAGCACATTTCCATTCCGTTTTAAGTGCTGTTCATGTATTTAAATTAAGTGCTGTCGACTGCTGCGCACGAAGCAGCTGTATCGATACTCGTATCGACAAGTAGTATGTGACGATACATCATCGTATTGATGTATCGGACACAGCCCTAATTTTTACACTGTGTTGGAGGCACATTTATTGATCTACACTATCTCAATCAGCCTGGAGTGAAAGGAGCCCACTTTTCTTGTGTTACTTCATTGGGTTTGGGCCACAAATCAATGCCAAATCTATTTTACTAACCCCTGAGAGAAAGTATTTAAGAATGTGTACAATCAAAACTTCCCGCTCAGTTTATCTCCTCGCCTTTATTCTGTTCCACCAGTGTCCACGCATGCCAATATTTCACTTCTTCTCTGTTTTTCTTCTTTCCTCTGAGGCACCAGATCATTTCTCTTCCCAGGTCGTTAACAGTCCCCGGCTTCACCTGCTGTCTTAAGACATCCATCTCGTCTCTTACTGTCCTTGTCTGCCCTTTACCTCACGGTCTGTTCTGTGTTACAGATGGCAGCAGTGAACGTGGGGACAAAGATGCCAGTAAGATCACTACATATCCTCCCGGGGCCGTACGCTTCGACTGTGAGCTGCGAGCTGTGCAGGTCAGCTGCGGTTTCCACCACTCTGGTGAGAGAATATCTCTTCTGACCTTGATAACGTTAAAGGAAGCCATTGTTCATGTTCCCCATCG